>PVKC010005878.1:0-32243 GCA_004027635.1 Crocidura indochinensis | reverse complement strand
CATATGTGTCATTAACCTTGAAAACAGGAATCCTATATGGTCCCCTGAGCCTGCCAGGAGTGATTTCTGAGTGTAGAGCCAGAAGTAACCCCTGAGTGCTGCTGAGTGTGACCCCCCCACAAAAGAAAACAGGAGTGTCAACAGAGCTACAACAAAGAAGTTCCCCTCCTCCTAGAGCTGCCCCAGAGGTTTTGAAACTTTTTGGCTTTCTGTCTTAAAGAACTATCCACAGTAGGAAAATATTCTCTGGGCATAGAATAAGTAACCAAACTCTATTAGCTATCAACAGGAGGGAATCAATCCAAGGACAGTACTTCCCACTCCGTTTTCAGTTCATTAGCTCTTAGTAAATATACAGGAGGATTGAGAAGCATTGTCCAGGAATCACCAGCCAATTCATGGCCAGTTCTTTTCAGCACACACATGGTCATTATTAAGGAAGGGAACTGGCTAGAGTCTTACTTAAAGATGTTTAAGTCACTAGTAAACCAAAGAGTTGATTCTAGAGGAAAAGAGACCAAGAACAAAATAATGAAATGCCTTTTACTTCGGTCTGTACACCTTCTTCTTTAAGAAGATAGATTTGTGTAGTTCTGGGATAACTATACTAAGTGACATTTTGACATGCAGCCATTTTCTTGGCCCTAATTATTTTGAAGTAGCCCAGCTTTTAAATTTTTGGTTTTCAGGGACAGAGCAATAGCACAGCAGGTAGGGCTTCTGCCTTGCATATGGCAGACCTGGCTTTGATCACTAGCATCCCATATGGTCCCCGAGATTACCAGGAGCAATTTCTGAGCTCAGAGCCAGAAGTAAATCCTGAGCACTTCCAGGTGTGGCCCAAAAACCCAAAACAAATTAAAATTTTGGTTTTCAAGTAGCTTCAGGAATATTCTTGGAATAATGGGAAGTTATTAAACTTAATTTGTGGACTGAACGTCCCTTGTATTTATTCAGAAGGGTTGAGAAGTTCAGGTAAAAAGAATACTAACCCAGCAAAAATGGGGAAATGAATGTTAAACAGCAAAAAGACCATTTTCTTTTTCAAAGATATCATTTAGATGGCAGCCCAGCATCTTATGATGAAGTGAGCCAGGCTGTGAGCTAGGCCACTTCTTACCCTAGTTGAGGAAAAGCAAATTCAAGAAGAGGTCAATCCACACAATCAAATCATTAACAGTACCAGAAAATGCTCTTGGCCCTAGGATACACGAAACTTATCAGGAGCATAAATATGTATGTGAAATTTCAGACTGGAATTTCCTGTTCTCTTTCATAAAAGATGCAGTTTTTGGCGTTGACCTTGAGCAAGATCAAAGCACAACTGTGCGAAGTCAGCACACACTTTCTAATCCTCAAGTAAAAAGATACACTTGTGAACAGTAACACTCCACCAAGCCCACAGACTCACCACATAATCAGGGACTTAAAGTGCCATTTATAACCAGGCAGAGATGTGGCAGGAATCATGTTTCACCCCTCAATCCTGCATCTCATTCCTGCCCAAGTGCAGAACAAGCACTTGGTATTACTTTGGAGACCCTTTTTGAAACTGTTTCCTCATCTGAAAATGATAATAGTAATAACAATAATAATGATAATATACTGAAGAGGTTTCAAAAAAGAATATTTCTATGATACCTCTCCTGATTATATTAGTGTTTCTTTACTACCAAGAGGGAAGCAATGGACCAGGGTTTCCATTATTGATATTCTGGATCTACCTAAACACTAGAAATGCAGTACAGAAAGCTTTTATTACAATAAAGAAGCATTATTTCCTTGAGAATCATTGTCAGACTCATTGAAACTTTAGGGAACTTGTCAAATCAAAAACTCATCTCATTCTGGACCCTGGGCTGAGTCCATAAGAGTCAAACTCAACAGCCCAGGGGAATAGAATTACATGGTGGTTGATGGAGTAAAGAGTAAGGAATGTGAATTGATTTTTCTAAGATTCTCTGAGACACAGAATTGAAGAAAAGTGTGTGCACATGTAAATAAGTGTGTGTGAAAGAGAGAGCAAAAAATAGAGAGATCATCCAAATTTTCCACTGCTACAGAATGGATGTATTTCCACTCTAGTTTTTCTCTTATACCCCAATATGAGCTTCCATATACCAGAGTCTTGTTGAATTCCAATGCCAAATTAGGTACTTTAAACCAATAAAGTAGTTTTATTTTTCTGTGCAAACTATATGTGTTATATGATGTTACATAGATTTGTTATTGTGGTCTTTGATAGTCTGCATATATGTAATAAAGGATTTCATATTTTTTCTTTAATAAATTCCAAGGTGGTCAGAATAAAGAAAAGTAAATCTAAGACAAATAACAGGAAAATGCCCAGATCCATGGCTTTATCCATTCAAAATACAGTAACAAAATACTATAGAAGGCTTTTTTCTTTTTGTTCATTTAATTTTTTTGTTTTTGTGGCACATCTGACAGTGCTCAGGGACACTCCTGGCAGTGCTTAGGTTGTGGGGATCAAAACTGGAATTTTCCAGGCACTAAAGCAGACACTCTAGCCCTGAGCTATCTCTAGCTCTGTAGACTGACTTTCAAGCAACACTTATGTATGACACTTCCAGAAGTGGGACCATTCAAGACCCAACTCCTAGCATATTTAATGTCTAGTGAGAGCTACTTTCTACTAAGAGAATGGGGACCTCTCATAGTCACTTGCCATGGTGGAAGGAACATTTTCCCTCCCTGGGGTCTCTCATTCAGAAGGGCTCCCATACTTATGACCTAACCATTTCCAAAGGCTCAGCTCAGTGACCATTACTTCGAGTGGGCTGGGAGATTAAGATTAAGTTTTAGGAACTTTAAAGGAGGGACATTTATGTCTAAAGCAAACATGTATGTTTACAACATGCTATTTCTCTGGTCTTTACATTATCTCAACAATGCTGACTAACCACTTAGTTGGCACCTGCATTGATTTGAAAATACAAAATTGAGGATAAACACACCAGTCACAGTTGATATGCTGATAAGTATTATAAATTTTGATATAAAATTATGTCTCATGGTAATTAATATAATATATTAGTATATCTTGTATATATATCATGTGAATTGTTTGAGGGATGATGTTATTTTTAATAATGAGTGTGTCAGGTATTATAGATAAACTGAGCACTTTAATTCCAGCAAAATATTAGACACACAATTTTAGAAAATCATTTTTGATGGTCTCATCATAGGTGTTTTTATTGCGACCTTATCTTATTTTATGTTTTTGCACTATTTCACTTCTTTTTTTTTTCTACTATTTCACTTCTAAGACAACTGGAAAATTAGGTTTAGGACATATGCTATTAGGACCTTAGAGTGTATTATGATCAGTGTAAAATGTTTACCACTAGAATAAAAATACTACAGAGTTTTTTCTAAAAGGCACCCCACTCTGGTTTGCTTGTTGTGGTTTTTTTCTCTTAATGCTGAAATCTGTTTATGAAGGTCTCCAGATGACACTTCTTTCTACACATTTAGAAACAAAATGTAGAAAAGAAACCTTCCAGGGCTGGGGAGTCACTCAGTTGGAATCTTCTCTCCAAACTGACAGGTCAAGCAAAGGTCAATCTACTTCTTTAAGTTAGCCCAGACCTTGAGAAAATTCCCAGAATTCCTAGTTCCAAGGGAGGAGGCAAGTCACAGCACCCTGCCCTCCCATGTCACACCTCAGTGGCCTTGCGATTTCACCTCATCAGATATCAACTATGTGTAGAAAATTAAGTAAACATCTTAAGTTTCAAAGTACAAAAGGCTGAGCAGTATGGAAATATGTGATTCTCCTCACCTCATAACTTTTAGACCGAATGGCCTTCGATTACAGAGACATCATGACATCTTGCTTATCACACTTTCATCTTCTCAGCAAGAGGTATGATTAACTTCCTCTTCTGGACAATAACTTGAACAGAATTCCTATAAAACTTAGCGATTATCAAGCTTCTCTTCAACTGAGTTTAGGGATACAAGTAAAAGTGTGGGCTAGTAATTCATCAACCTCAATATATGACAAGAAGAAGTGGAAATATTGTGTTTTAGGCTTTCAGAAGAGACTCTGAAGTCCTCTTTTATTTTTCCCCCTCCTAAATGATACACAGTCATCTCCCTGAACGCTGGTTCTGTTTCTCATGCTGGGTTTAGCCTCTACTCCCATTGTCACAGAAAGTTCTGGAAAGAGTCTACACAGAGAGGGTCATTGTGTAACCTTCTCTACAATACTATATCCTATGATAAAAGCAAAACAAAACACATACTGTTAAAATATCTCTAACTTAAGATTTTATCTCAAGTAGAAATAAATTTGCAAAAATTTCTTTAGGAAAGAATTCTCGTTTATGCACAAGATGCATTGGTATATGGGAATTGAATAATCAATTCAATCTTGAATCAAATACACTTGAAATAGGACTCACTCCACAATCCAAGTGTAATCTCACTGGCACTAATGTTTAGATCCCTGGACCCACCACACAGTGTGTGATCTCCCACACAACTTATGTGTGTTCAAGCACTACAACTAATGAGTGTGATTCCTGGCAAGCAAAGCAACCAAGTGTGTGCAATTCTGGTCTTGGCACCAACAACAACAATAAAAAGGATAAAAAAAAATAAAATCATCCATTTTATGCATAGAATTTGGGAACTGGCACCACTAAAAATGCTGGTAAACAAAGCTTGAAATAAATTTTCCTCCATGTAATCTCTTTTAAATGTTTGATTTATGAATAAAGAAAGCACAAAACAAACTCTATTGAGGAACTAACACATGGAAATGATTAGAAACTATTGGGGGTGTCCCCATGGGGCATTAACTCTAGTACAGCCTAGATGATGTGGATGTTTCTGCTACACAGTAGTTATTTTGCATAAACTCACCCACACTAGTCAAAGAATTGAGCCTCATAAACTGAAATTGAGAACAGAGAATTCTCACAGCCCAAACCCTGGATCCAGGGGGTGAGGGAAGTACAAACAAGAAGAGGCAGGTTCATGGTTAATTTCTACCAACAGAACTAATGAGTAAAAGAGGCATGGATTCAACCATTGAGCCACACTTTTGGCCCCCCAGACTTAATTTTTAAGGAAATACTTACTTTTGTTTTTCTTCTTTCTTTGACCTAAACCAAGATCAAAATAAACCAATTGACAAACATTCTGTCAATTTTCAAAACAAAAGATTTTTTTGCACCAAAATGCAACTTCCCAGAGGGGGTAAGGGCTCTTGAGTCACTGAAGTCAATTAATATAAATTGCTCTTCTCCATAGAATTGGTGTCTTCAATTTGGATAAGTTCAGCGTAGACTGGAACTGTTTCTTCAAGAAGAGATTGGGATAAAATTTCTTTTCCTAAAATTAACGAGCAAAAACTACCAACTTGTTATACGCAAGAACTATTTTAAATTGTTGAAGCTTTTGAAATGTTTAAAATTCTGGATAGCAGTAATTTCGAATGGTATTTAAAAAACAGTTAAGTTAGTGTTGTTAATTCAACTGAAATGACAGAAGGTTTACTTAAAGCATAAACAAAATGAAGAGAAGTAAGGAATTTTATATTTTGTTTTTCTTTTTTTTTTTTAAAAAAATATGGAACGCTTCACGAATTTGCATGTCTTTTCAGGCACCCGTTTGATGCTCAGGGGTTACTCCTGGCTAAGCGCTCAGAAATTGCCCCTTGCTTGGGGGGGGGACCATATGGGATGGCCCCCATATTCTGTTTTTCCCCTCTTTTTTAACTTCAGGAAAAAAATAGACAACCTACTATTTTAAATAATATTTCAAAATATCTGGAAAATGTTACGAATTATTAAAAATCAATAATTGGAAAATAAAAACTATTCCCCCCACAAGAAAGGAACAAAAAAATTCAGTTACCTGGAGGACTGGTGCAGTGCAGAGCAAGAGGGAATTTGATACTTCAACTCCTATTAAATAAAAATATTGAGTGAGTGTTTGAAGTGTTAAAGTGTTCCAGACAGAAAAATGTGTGGAGAGAGCTTATCAGAAATATCAGCACATGAATATCAGACGCTTAGTAACCAACAGGACTAGGAAGTATAGTAATTCCTGTTTGTTGCTAGAATGGAAACTACTTTATCACATATGCTCATTTCATCAGAATGCAGGTTTGATGGTCTCTGTTAAGCATCAATTAATGATGTGTTTAATAACTTTCCAAAAAAAAAGAATAATAATCTTCTACCAAACTTACCTATCACCAACCCTCTCTTTTAGGGTAAAGGGATGAGCTTGCTAATTTCTGTTTTCCAAGATGACATGACTGAATTCACAAATCCTTTTCCTTGGCTTCATCAAAGCTTGTTCCTAGTTTGTGTGGCCCTCATAAATAGACATAGACTTCAAGTGCAATAGGTGGGATTTATTCCATTTTCCCACTTCTTTCGTCTATCGTCATTTCCACCCTAGTCTTTTTCTAGACTCCAAACATATGGATGAAGTGCATAGTCAGGGTTAAAGAAGAAAGCTACATACTTTCATTCCCATCTATTTTTTCAAGCTAGTTCATTCATCTACACAATATTTACCACTGGAATACCTGGAATTTTTATTGGCCGTTTTTATGATTAGAGAAAAAATCCCCAAGTCATGAAAATTATATTGACTTAAAAGCTAGTTGCTCTGCTAGGTTGTAGCAGACATAGCTTTCAGCCACAGTTAAAAATTTCCAACTTGTAAAACTGAACACCTTCTCTTTGAAATGGTGATGCCAGGCTGTCAACTCCAGACTTGTTGGCGTTTTACCCCAGGATTAACTGTTTCACCAGCAACTACTGACTGATAATTATGCAGTTATATTTGTCTTAACCACTGTGTCCTTTAATAATCTAAGTCTTACATTAGGAACATTTTTTTAACAAACTATATAAAAAATACTGGGGGCCGGGCAGTGGCACTGGAGGTAAGGTGCCTGCGCTAACCTAGGACAGACCTCGGTTCGATCCCCCGGTTCCCCATATGGTCCCCCGTGCCTGCCAGGAGTGACTTCTGAGCGAATAGCCAGGAGTAACTCCTGAGCGTCACCGGGTGTGGCCCAAAAACCAAAAAAAAAAAAAAATAATAATAATAATAATAATAATAATAATAATAATAAAATAAAATAAAAAATAAAAAATACTGTGGCGAAACTTTGGGCAAAATTATAAAAGTTTTTAAAGTAAAAAAAACATGCTCTTATTGGGATGGTTTTGAAATCATATTGCCTTATATCTGATTTGCCTGGAGTTTGTTCATTGGTTATATTATTTCTCTTATTAGAGTAATATTTCGGGATGGGGGAAGTTGGACCATAGTTGGAAGTGCTCAGGGTCTACTTCCAGCTCAATGTTCAGGAACCATTGTTGACAGTGCTTAGTAGACCATGTGACATCATGCATCAAACCCAAGCTTCTGACATACAAAGCCTACCAGCCCTTTGACTATCTCCCCAGCCTGTATCAGTATAACATCTTGTTGCTACTTATTACCTATACTGGTAACAAACACTTACCCTTTTTTGACTAAACATGCACCAGCATGTACTAGAGTAAAATCAGTTCAGAATTGACCTTGACCGATTTAAAAAATTCCTCACACAGACAATGAAAAATCACAGACTTGTGTTGTTTCAGCGTACAGACGGAATTCTGATCATCGGCCTTTTACCTCATCACCTAATGGAGAGATGAAATTAAAAGACTCTCCATCCTAGGATCTGTGCAAAATTCAAGATCACTAATTATAAAAGACTGCAACAACCATGACTGAGCAGAACATTTCCTGGCACCATAAAGAAATAACGCTGGGTTTGACAACAAATATGTCCAGAGCCTGCAGTCAGAATCATGACAAAATGCTTCAAGGGTAGAGACACCCTGTATCTCCTAGGCCAAGGAAATTTCCTTTCTAATTTCCCCAATATTTATGTACTTATGCAAAAAAAAAGACTTGCCACATTTGGCCCCCATTTTTTAATTTTTTTTAATTTTTCTTCTTTTTTTCTTCTTTTAATTTTATTTATATTTATAGCTTCTAGACAGGGGCTCTCACCCACTTTTTATTTTACAGAACACTAGAACATGCATCATCTTGCTCTGTTTTATATTTCTATGTCTTCCTACAAACTGAGAAAAAAGTAGTGGATGAGATCCAGGGGCCAAATGGTCTCAGGAGCATTGAATGGAAATAAAAAATGGTCAGACCGAAATACCCAAACCAAAGTCAATGACAATAGAATCAAGAGATCTAAACTATAGCAAGCTATATACAAAAGAGACCTGTTACACTGGTATACCTGGGGGTTAGGGATGGAAGTATGGGATGCATGCTGGGAACTATGGTAAAGGGTGGTCAATGCTGGTTAAATTAGGGAATGTTCCTAATTCATTGTCACTATGTACCTTTTAGACAACTGTGAAAGATTTCTAATTCACATTGATCTCAATAAAAAATTATATTTAAAAAAGTAGTTATAACTAAAAAAAATTCTACTTTTGCTGCTTCCTAACTGAAATTTGGAAATCACCCCTAAAAGTGTGCATGATAATAACAATACTTACATAATAATCTGTTGTGAAACATGAATTTAAAAGATGCCAATTACACAACTAATACACTATGTGTCGGGTAGCAAATGCTGAATAAGAGCTAGCTAGCAGTATCAGTATAAATACCTGGCAATTAAAAAATAATTTTTTTAAGGAAAATGCTTAGAAATGACTCTAGTAAGATATCAGAAGTCCACCTAACATTGGCAACCTCAATACCTTGCCTTAAAATTCTTTGCCTATTTGCAGCTTCAGACAAAGTCAAAATGATTCAGAAGTCTGCATCAGCTTGTAACAAAGGACAATCCCAGACCCAGGGCGTCCCATTGGCTAGTATCCACACTATGCCTAGAAAAGCATCAACAGGTTATGGAGTCATCTTCCCAGCTGCTTCAAATGTGCCCTAATGACTCGTTTATTACAGACACTAGACTGAATTATGTGGCCACTTCACCTCTGGAGTGTAATGTTGATTCTTGCCTCCTGCTTTTTCTTCCCCTGGATCATTTAATGATCATGTCAAACTTCCTTGTCTAGTTTATCTGGATAGTCTTCCATAAAAATATTCAAAACAGTAGTTCTCACGGACATTTTGAAGATCTGCTAGGAAGACTTCGTCCTATAATCTTTCCCTTCGCAGAGTCTGATTGGCCCATGAAAAGGAAAAACTGATCCTTCAGAACCTAAGCCAGGTCACATCACTGGTAAAAAGGACAAGATGAGGGTGTGGCCAGATAATAGAGACCTCTGATTGGTTGGTCCATAGATCTTCATTTACATAGGACAGATCCAATAGGCTAGAAGAAATAAGGGATGGGGAGTTGTAATATATAGATAGTCAATGTAGAAAGGAGCAGACCCACCAAAGACAAAGAATGAGTAGATTATGTGAGCAACAGACTGTGAAGATCAATGGTGGCAAGGAACAGTGAGAAGTGGCAAGGAGATGAAAGAATGAAGTGTGGTGGTTGGGGTTCCTATCTTGCACGTGGAGGTCCTTGTTTTTGCTGCTAATGAAGGTTGCATTGACGAGTCAATCTGCAAAAGGGTACCTACAGAGCCATTGTAGAAAGAGCTGGAATGCTGAAGAAAATTGGAGATAAGGAGATAACTGTACTAATTTTATTTACTTTATACATGAATCCAACATTAGTTGGATCTGCTGGAATATCATACCTGGACTTCCAACTTCATTGCCTTTATCCTGGAATAAAATCCAAATTTATAGATGGACTAATGGTCATTTCATGATCTCTATTCTCTTCTATTCCTTCTATACTTGTCTTTGAGTAACCCCCAAGGATTTTTTCAATCTCAGGGCTCTTATAGGAGCTGTTCCCAAAACCAAAATATTCCTTAATCCAGATCTCTGCATTACTCTGTTTCTTTATTCCTTCTGATTTCAGCTCAAATATCACTTTATCAAGCATGCCATCCATTGTGTTTCTCTATAAAGCAGTATTCTTTCTTGAAACTGTAAGGCCTAATTCCAACAGCCTAATTCCAACATTAGTGTAAGTGGAGGCTTCCTCCACCAAACAGAATTCTCAAGTACACTGTCAGAGTATCTAAGAGATCACCTCAGTTCTGACTCTCCGATCAGAGTCCACAGTAAAGGCTTAGACTCCCAGGGCCAGCTGTCCAGGGTCACTTATAATTCGAGGCTGTTGAGCATGCTCTAACCTACTGTATATAAATTAGAAATTTCCAGAAGTCATTTCTCTGGTTCAATTAATCTACTAGAGTGGCTCACAGAACCCAGGCAAACCTATTTTACTCACTAGGCCACCAACCTATTACAAAGGGCATTATCCGGGAATAATCAGTTGGAAGAGATGCTCAAAAGGAGGAGGCCTGTGGAATGGGGATGGGTCGTGCCTGTCCTCTTGGGGTGCACTCTTCTCCCAGCAGCTTTATTGTTCTCCAACTTAAACGCTCTCCAGACCCTCTCCTCTTGGGATTTTAGGAAGTTTCATTATATGGGCATAACTGAGTAAATCCTTGGCCACAGATGATTGAATTCCACCTCTAGTCCCTCTCCCTTCCCCAGAAGTTTGGGTTTTTGACAGGAAGTCTCACCTTCTAGTCATAAGGTTGTTTCTCCAGGTAATTAATTTTCCTTCTTATGTACTACCCCCAACATTACCTGATTTACTTTATTATTCTCACCACTTAGAAACTTTTAAGAGTTTGGACTTTCTGAGTCAGAAACTGTGGATGAAACTAAAGATATATGAGAAATATGTTTTAGTCATCTGAATTATCAAACAATATTCTTTTCACTTATAACGTAGCACCCTCCTTATTTTGTTCCTCTGCATGCTGATATCACCACCTTCTCCTTTACATATTTATTGATTTTTTTGGACTGGCTCCTGTACTTAAAAGTAAAATCAATAAGTAGAGAATTTCTGTATTGGCCACTGTATCACCAACATTTAGAATCCTGGAAGCACTTATTAGGTGTTCGATAATTGGTAGCTGTATATTGGAAGAATCAGTCCCTAAAGAACTCAGCAGTAAGTCACTCTGTTGTATTTGTCTTCACATTTAGCCAGCAAATAGATACACTGATAATATCCTTTACAACCTTGTTATGATACTGAATTTTTTGATGTCTGTTTCCCTAGGTTTACTTCTACACTTCCCAAATAAGATTCCCAATTTCTTTTTTAATTGGTATGTATTCCAGAATACAATTTTTCACCCCCTACTCACTTCATAATTCTTTTTTGTAGTAACCTACAGAACAAATTGCATGCACAACATCTAGCTTTGCAAGTGTCCCTGTAAATCAGCGCCTTAGGTAGCTAAGCTTTGAAATATTCACTCAGGTTCAACTTTCAAGGATAACCTTACTTTATAAGACTGCATTTTCTCATCTCTTCCAACAATAGGCATGCTATTTTGTACTTTGGATAGACATCATGTACAGATGTAGGATCCCTTTAAATTTTATTTTTAAATTTGGAGCAGGCTGTGAAGCTCTATGTTTGATGTGCTCCTCCCAAGATGCATTATCTGTCCACTTGGCAAGTTCTACTGGTGCCAAGAAGTTGAATGCTTGTATCAAGTTGTATCTTGCTTTCCTGTTCCTACTAAAAAGCATGGACAGAGCAGAAGGATGGTGGCTAATGTTTGATTTAAATTGTAAGAAAGATAAGGAGAGGGCCTAGTGGAAAGGGTGACAGAGTTGTACTTGGCAGGGAGAAAATGCTGAGAAAGAGAGATCAGCCCTGACCACAAACCGAAAAATCAGAAACGAAAACTGTAACAGAGAATGACGACAAGAGAACAGCAAACTCTGGAGGCATTGAAACCAATGGTATTAACTTTGGTTTTATGGTTTTAATTCATAAACTCACTAGAAAAGTTTGGATCTAATTCATGCTAGCTTCCATCCATTTCTTCTATTGGCAACAGTTTCTTCTGGAACTCTCTCAGCCTAGAAGGAGATAAAGAAGGGAGAAGATACTAATTTCCTCCAGTTCCTCTAGGACTTCATGTATTCCCCCAACTTTACTCCAAAACCTGACTCTCCTCCTCACTGGTCATCCTTGGACAAGTTACTCAATTTCTCTCTGTTTGATGGATATGGTAGTAAAGGTTGCTTCCTCAGAGCATGGAGTAGGGGTGGATAAGTTCAAGAAGGCCAAGAACTTAACAATGTTTGGTCCATTGACAATGATCAATAATTAATAGTCCCTCTTAGTAACAGAATTTTGTGCCTTCCTATTCATAAACCTAAGGTTAATTATGTGATATATATATATTTTGTTCTTTTGAAGTCACTATCAATATATATATATATATATATATATTGACTATATATATAGTGACTATCAATATATATATATATATATATATATTGATAGTGACTTCAAAAGAACAAAATCAGGGCCAAAAGGGTAGTCTAAAGTTTAAGTTGCTTACCTAGCATGTGGCTGAGGCCATGAACCTAATTCAAGCCCCCAGCAATACTTAAGGTCCCGTGAGCACCACCAGGCTCAGCACCCTGAGGCACAGAGCAGGAGTGGCTTCTTAAACATCATAGGGTGTGTGTCCCAAGAAAAATAAGTCAGTGCAGGAAGAAGCTTACTTTCTCCTCCTAACTTGAATTATCTCACGTTGAGGCAAGTCACAGAGCAAGAATGATACCACCCAAATGGAGCCTCTATTCTTGGTACAACTATTTCTTCTGGAAACATGCCTCACCCCACAACACGTGTAGGTAAAGAGAACCTGATGATAAGACAGCGTAGAAAATGGCTAAACTTGAATGTTTTCTGATGTTACCTACTTGCTCTATTTTTTCTTTCCATGCACCATTACTACATACAGTTAATATTCCATGATAAAAACATAATTCAGGTTTGTCTCTGTAGCCGTCTTTTAGGGACCAAAAATATGCATAAATTTCTAGAGAGAAACAATACAAACAATGGTCTTAACTCAGTTCCAACATAATATTTTCTCTCTTGACCCACTTGGCTCTGCATTCAATTAATGAGATGAAAAGTGCTTTGTTCCTAAAAGACAACACAGGTTGAGGCAAGCTCCCCGCAAAGGGGATCCGAGCCTTCTCCAAGAGAAAGGCAGGAAGATTCTGTGGTGCTAGTCAACATCTTTAGAGAAAGACACATACCCTCAAGGTAACCACGTAGGCTAGAGGAGGAAGTAACTTAGCAGAGAATCACATGCCAAGGCATGTCTGAAAATGTAATTTAAGTTTCCTCATCAAACAAGTGTAGGAATTGGCTATTATCTCCATTATTGTCATGTGAAATCTCTGTTGATACTTCACTCACTATTTAAGGCTATCAAGTTAACCTATGAAAACTCTTGTCCCGGCACTTTTTTTTTATTGAGGTAACCTTGTTTTCCAAGACTTTTTATGTTTCAAGAGCTCTAGTTTATATGTTTTCAATGAACAGGGACTGCACTCAACATTAGAGTACCCATATCTCCCCACCATGGCCCATTGAGCACCTTTTCCCTTACCAACACTTCCATGCTTTTCTCTCTCTCTCTCTCTCTCTCTCTCTCTCTCTCTCTCTCTCTCTCTCTCTCTCTCTCTCTCTCTCTCTCTCTATTTTAGTCAAGTTTCCCACATTTGGGGAAACCGCAGGGGTCAGCACATCCAGAGTGTAATGGATAAGCCTCGCCCTGGGGAAACCACCTTCGTGATCATGGTATCTCCCCTGCCAGGTAAGTATTTCATTCTCTCTTCTTTAGGGGGTATGGAGGTTACAACAACTTGAGGTCATACATGGTGGTGCTCTGGAAATTCAATACTGGGACTCTAACTAGGGTTGGAAGTATGTAAAGCAAGTAACTTGGCCCTTGTGCTATCTCTCTATTTTTTGTGATTGAAGAAAGGGGGGATTTTTGTTTGTTTGTTTTTTGGGCCACACCCATTTGATGCTCAGGGGTTACTCCTGGTTAAGTGCTCAGAAATTGTCCCTGGTTTGGGGGGACCATATGGGACACCAGAGGATCAAACCACAGTCCTTCCTTGGCTGGCGCTTGCAAGGCAGACACCTTACCTCTAGCACCACCTCGCCGGCCTCGAAAGGGGGGATTTGATGCACAACACCCAGCAGTGCTCAGAGTTTACTCCTGACTCTGTACTCAGGTATCATTCCTGGTGATTCTCTGGAAACATGTGGAGCCAGGGCTCAAACCTGAGTCAGCCACAAACAAGGCAAATGTAGTACTATTATACTATCTCTTCTGCCCTATTATCTTACTGTTATTAACATCACTGTAGTACTCACTACATTTATCTGAGATGGTCAGTGTAAATCTGTTTTTCCCTCTAGGCTTCCATTTTTCAACTGCAAAGGCAATGATGTAGGAAGATTTCTATTTTAGCTCCTGATTTTTCTGAGTGCCATGATGGAGAAAAGCAGAACCAGGAGAGGAGAGGCACTTCACAGTGGTCCAGTTTACTCTCTCCTGGGTGCCATTTGTATGCCTCTTAGTACCATGGACATAGGAGGAATCCAACTAAAGCTGAGAGAGCTCCTTTAAGTTACTTGACCTTAAGGAAATTTAAGGATATTAAGGTGGAATACAGGATAAGCAAATGACTAAAACTGCAGTTAAAATCTACAGTAAATGGGAGCAGGAGGCTGAAAAGTCTGGAACTCAAGAAAAACGTTTTGCTGTGTCCTTTGAAATCAATCCCCAAGGCAGCAATCAAGAACAGTGAGTGCTGATAAGAAAACTAGATTATGCTCACATGTCAGCAGAAAGAGCAGTCCAAAAGTATAAGGTATTGACCTCAATATAAAGTAGAAATTCCAACAACTGAACAGTTACTAGGAAATAGAACAAAGAAAGAGTGGGTAAAGTGAGAGGGTGTTCTCATCAAAATCCACGTGTAAGTCACCAAACCCAATCTTAGAACACAAAACTCAGAATCTCCATTCCTCTCAAATTCACTGGTAGGGGAAAGAAACTGCAGTATTTCTCGTGAGAGGTACAAGGCATGTTGGGTCTTGGAGTTTTCCGATTTCTTCGTGCATGGGCTCAGTCTTTTTAGTCTTCTTCCAGTTGTGCTACCTAGTAAGTACACTGGACACAAGCAATTACTCAGATTGAAATTCAAATTTATTAAAAAGCAAATGAAGCTAAAATTTCAATACCCATGTCATAGGAGTCACATCGTAATTGTTCAATAATCCCATGTGACTGATGGTTAGCCATATGACACCAAAATAGAAAAATGCATATTGATCAAGGCTGTGCTAAGCTATGTGACCAGATAAGATAGCCACCAACCACAACTAACTGTTTAATGTGAAGGAATCAAACTTAGCAAGTCTACTCAATGTACCACCCTCATTTCAGGAACTTGAGTGCTACTTGGCTAGTCTCTTCATCAGAGATTTCTACTATACCAGAAAATTCATCAATAAAATATGAATTTTTATCTATTTTCCTGGATTTGCCTTCTGATTTATTAGTCAAGCATCATGTCTGTCGCAGAAAGGACACATGGTTAGACATGACAAGAGACTAGATTCTTTGCTACATAATTAACTTGTGTTTTCCACCATGCTGCCTTTCCCGCTCTTCTCCTAGTCCTTAGAGCCAAGTCCCTTAACTGGTGTAGCCTCTGACCAACACCTTCTTCCTGGATCAAATTTCAGATCCAATTTCTAACTGGAAGAGTATGTAGACTCTTCGACTCCTTCCTTTTCCACTACTTCTCACTTGAAAGTCCTGCACAGAAGGGATCTCTCAGGAAGGAAGTTGGGGGACAGGGGAGGGAAAAAAAAAGAAAGGTGGTAATATCTAGCCAAGATTTAAGTAACCTCAATTGCCCTACCCATCTTGTCTGAGCACCCTGTTTTATGATGCATATGTCTTCACTGAACTTCAGGGTGCCAGAAAGTTAGACAGTACATGTGTCTCCCCATTCTATGCACTGTATGAATCATACAAATATCAAGTAGGGTAGAGCAAAGAAGAGAGACAGAGAGAACTGATTCTGTGCATGCCAGGTTTTTACATGTTGGATCTTTCTCCTTTTATTACCTTGAAACTTTATCTAAACATCGTTATTTACAAAGTTGTTCATTATATAGTCACTTTAGGCATTCAATATTCCAACACCAAACCCACTACCAGTGTGACCTTCCCTTCACTAATGTCCCTAGTAACCCACCCCCTGAACCTTCCCCTTTAGCAGGCATAAAGTAGTTTCTTCCTATTGCTTGTTGCAACAGATATCCCCTAATGATGCGACTGAAGCCATTGTCTAAAGATTTGCTGAGCTGCTAGATGCTAGTTGAGTCTTCTATGCTATTATTTTCATTCATTGAGCTAAGTGAGCTTCTGAGCAACTCTCCCCTCTAATTTTCTGTGTTCCTACTGGACTATCAGTGTTGTAAATTTTGGAGGTGCCTCTTGGCCACATGTGTAGCAGCATGCTCCAGTGACTGTGGCACCAGGATAATTCAGAGGCATGGCGTCTTGGTCCTACCAGGTTCAGCTCAGCAGTGACTTCTCTCTGAGTTTTTTTGTGGGGACCAACCATTTAAGTGTGAATGGAAGCAGATGTGGGTAGGTGGAGTGCTAGACCAATTGGGTGGGAACTTGTGGATGACATTGGCAATGTCAGATCCCAGGCGAGGGTGCGACCAGGTCCTGGCAAGATGTCTTAGCATGGGGAGGGAGTGCAGAGGAAGGGTATGTATGGATTCAAACCATCTGGGAGTTACTTCGGGGAGATTACTAGGTTTATTTTAGGTAAGAGTGGGATTCTTATAAGGGGTCTCAGCCAATCACGTTATGAAAAATGGGATGTGATCTCTGTGTTTAGGGGAAAGCAGGGTGTGTGACCTGTGTGTTTAGCTACAGGAACTCAGCATGACATCTCTAAAAGACTCCAGGGAACTGGGTCCAGAGATCAGGTCTCCCAGGTTAGGCTCAGCTGTGGCTTCTTCTATAGATACAAACCTTTCTAAAGCCTCTCTTTCTCTACTAACATCCCTACATAAAGCCTTGAGGATTACACAAAGAATAGCATCTCCAAACATAGCACATTTATCAAAAACAAAGGAAACTAAAAGTACAGCTAAAAGTACTTGTGTCATAGTAATCAAATTGTAAGTAGTCAATAGCCCCCAATGCACAACACAGTAGGAATTGGGTGGCTAGAAATGTGTGATACCTCTCTCTGACTTTTCCTATGTGGAAAAAAACCATTCATTAGAGTCACTCATTTGTGTTGAAACTAACAAAATAGGTGGATAAATCTCCAACAAGGTCATAACATTCTAACGAAGAAGACAAGGAAATAGCCTCTTTATACCTACAAAACAGTCTATGTAGACCTGAGATAGAAGGAAGGTCCTAGAAAGAATTCACAAAATCTCAAGGGAAGCAGTCATTATCTAGAGCATATCATCAATGTTCCAGAAATCCTCATGAGGCCCTGAAATGTAGGTCTCTAGTCTCTGCTTAAAGATGACAAGAGAAGCATTTTAACTTAAATTACGGGCACTGAGACCAGAAAAATAGTGCAGCAGGCTAAGTGCAAATTGTGCATGCTCTCTCAAGTTGGATCTCCAGCACTACATGGTTCCCTGAACACATCTAGAAACAGCTCAGTAGAACAGAGCTGAGAGTAGTGCAGACATGGCTGGGTATGGTCCAAATTCCCCCAAATATATCTCTCTATATATATATACATATGTAATTTTAAATGAATTATCAGCAATTAGATCTATCACTCACTTTCTCCCCAAATTGATGTATGATATGAATATGAACACAAGCATATGATTCTGTGTTCAGACTCTCTCTCTTAATAGCTGCCCACCAATCAGCATGCAGATTCTCTCCCCTTGGGTGGGTTCATGCAGTCTTGACTTTTTTCCACCTTCCCCTCTCATAGCTATAGGATGAACCTTCCCTCTGTCTATTGCATGATGGTAAAGAAAAGCTCAAGTTTCTCTCTGCTGCCAACTGTCAAAAGCGTGGGTGGTAGGAGTAAATAGCTTAAGCATTTATGTAGTGGCAGCAACTGTCATTTTTATAGTAGAAGCTAAGGCATGGTCATTTGATCCAGCTCAGAGGCCCAAACCCTGACAGAAATAAATCTAATGAAGGCAAGTCAATAGATCTAGTCCTGCCTGCTCCAAGAATTAAAATCAAACTCTGTGTTTCCTCCCAAGTTTGATACATATGTACTATCTGGTTCTGAGACTCTTAGCAACTACACATTTTTGGTGTCCTTGGAAAGTCCAGAATGGAACAAAGAACTTTGAATGCTACTTATTCTTTACAAGGCTCTACAATATAGCAACTCAACAACATTGATTCTTTCCAATAAGCAAAGCAAAATCATTTGGGATTATCAAAGCAGTGTCAAATCAGAATTAAAATTTAGTTTTCACTCCAGAATTGCGGCATTTATTATACACTTAAGATCATAATAAAATGAACCCCGTGAAAGTTCAAATTAGACCAAAATTTCAGTTTTTTATGTGTGTCCTTCAACTTAAGGAGCCATCATATGTTTAGAGATCTTGAGAAATGTCAGGAACCATCTGGTTGCTCTATTTGGGTGGGGGGAGAGAACACCCATTGAATTTCAGGGAAGTTGGCAGGTTCAGGAGACCAGATGTGGTGCCAGGGGTTGAACCCAAATCAACAGTGAGTAAGGGTTTAATTAGCCCTATCCACTGTAATATCTCTCTGGCCCCTATATGTTTCAAGAGACAGGTGTTTTATTCTAGAACCTCATCAGAATGAGAATATGACTAGTAATATTTTCTGAGAATCCAGTCAGGTGTGTCAGAGAACATGGCTTTGTTCTTTAACCATGAAGGTAGGAAGGAAAAGATAAAACTTCCTAGGTAAAACACTCCACTCTTGATGCCCTTGATTGATTTGTCTTCACTCCCAGATGGTTAGGGCACACTCTTTCTTCTTCACCTTTTCCAAGATTTCCTCTTCTTTCTTCCCTAATCATTCTACTTTGCTCTCTTCTTCCCCCAACTAATCTTCCTCTCACAATCAAGAGGCTGGATTATAATTTAGGGCCTGTAAACCTCACAGATGCCTAACTACCCACGAAATCAGAGCCAAGGACCAGGATACCCTTTGACACACCACTAGTGCATAATCCCCCAGCATGCTCTTCGACATATCACCAGTGCATGAACTAATGCTCTGATAATCTCATGCTGAGATGTGTGCAAATTGTGCATGCTGAGCAAGTGACACTCCACCAGCATATCCCAGGAAGTGACTTTGCTTCATCACCTTCAAGACACACATCTCCACTCCATCCTTAATGGTGCTGCCACCAAAGTGACAGAAATAAAAATATCTTAACTTTGTTCTCAGACAAAAAGAGGGCAGCAACCAGTTTTGGATCCCAGAGGCACCTTCTTCTGTCTGATTTGTTTCCCTTTTTAAAGCTCAGCCTGAACCACATGAGACATTTAAGCCAGTAAATGCAGTGTCCAGAGTCCAAGGAACTGGTCTCTAGAGTTTGATTTTCAGGCCACTTCTTATGCGTACCCTAGAAAGCAGGCGCTGTTGAACTAATGAATTCCCTCTGTGAAGAGATACAAAGAACAAGGTGAAATCTTTGTTGCAATTTCTGTCTGTGATCCCCAGTCTTGATTAGGGTTTCTGTCTATGTGATGAGTCCACCTTTCCATCATTCAGGCACATCATGGAGAATAATCCAGAAGGCATACAAAAAAATCCACATATATGAATTGCCCCTTTTCCAATATAGTTGTTAGTTGTATTCCCTGGACAATTTGAAGTAACAAAAAAGGTTGACATCCAAATCTTCCATTTTCACAACTCACACATTTTTTCCAAATGTTTTCAGTGATGGTGGGGGGTAGTTTCTTAGTTGGTTTTCACAAGCTTTCCAGATATGAAATGGAGCCTTCTCCAGACCAGGTTATTCAACCTAACTGTCAGATCCAACTCTGGCATTTATAAGTCAGCCAACCTTGTGGGGAAATTTTTTTTTAAATCTTAGCTTCCACATTTTCCAGCATGGGATCATCACTATAACTGCTCTGCATTGTTGTCCCAGGATGGAAGGCAATAAAGGAGCTATTTAGAGTCTTTACTGAATACCTGGCACATGAAAAATGCTCAGTAAATGTCAGCTATTATTATTAATAGTTCATGCCACATAGGCGTGGTCTGCAAAAGAATTGCTAGCATTGAAAGTTTATCTTCTATATTCATTTCACTGGCAGGAACAGAGCATGCACTATTACTGAAAACTAGCTATGCATATTTTAGTGTGTGAAGGTACAGCAATTTGAAGGAATTGATGTTTCAACATGCTCCCAACGGGGTCCCCACACTAAGACTGGGTCTTAATAGTCTGTCTAGTAATTAAAACAGATTCCGTTATTTATAGATGGTTGCCTAGATCAAGTTGCAGTACTATTTTGCATTTAGCTATGCATTATTTCTAACTACAAGTATCATGTTTCCTGTGGCCATCTTGTTGAGTTTATTATTCTCTAGGTTTCCTGGAAAATCAGATTGTTGTGCATGCCAACACATTCTATTTTTTTTTTATTTTCTTGCTTGAAACTGAGAAATCTGTGGCAAACTTTTATGCCTTCTCTAAAATACAAAGTATTAGATTCATAAATTTATATTTAAGTTTACTCATGAATTAAAATGCAATCCATTCCTTTGATCCATACACACTCCAGTCCATAAAGGGCCTAGACTAAATTATTTCCATGGCTGCATAGGTATCTTTCTGTTAAAGCAACTTGCTTTAATAATGTAATCATAATCAATATATATTATACATATACAAAAGTAGATATGCAGAGATAGCTATCATGACTTTTGAAGTCTAAGAGTTGATTCTTATTTTACAGGTCAACATAAAGAATGGGTTATTATTCTTCTGTGCACATTTTCTCCATTTGGATATCAAGCACTTTAGTCCTTACTGATGTTAAGGAAAAAAGAGGAAGCAGTGGTATATCATGTGATGCAAATCCACTGAAGAGCACAGTCACATAGTGATTTTCTAAATTCACACAGAAGATTCATGCTACATTAACTCCCCTTTGGAAGCAGGTGGTGTGACCCAAGTTAGCGAGCTATGTGTAGAAAATAATATGTACCCATATGCTGCAAGTCTCTTTACAGGACTGCGTCCATAATCGCCGACACACACAAAGGGCAGCAAAGAAAAACAACACAATCCACCACATCCTAGAACTTTACCATTTCTAAGACTTTCTTTTTCATGGCTTTTGAAACATGCACAAGAATAAGAGAGTAGTATTGAATGGATACATGATGCACTTTAGAAGACTCTAAAGTGCTCTACATCCCACTCTTATTTTGTTTTTATTTGGGGGCCATGCCCAGGCAGTGCTCAGGAGATATTCCTGGATATACGCAAGGCAGTGACCTGTAGAAGTGTTCAGAAGACCATATATAGTGCCAAGGACTCAAGCCATGATATTGGCCATATGGCAAGACAAATTCTTTATCTCCTGAACTCTCTCTGGATTCTGCATTTATATTTATATATAACTAATAATTTTACATTTTTAAAGAGTCACTTATGAAATGAGAAAGAACAATAATATAAAAGACCATGTGGTTCACAAACCAAAAACATTTATCTTTTTAATTTAAATAAAGAACTGTGGTTTACAAAGTTATTGATAATTTAGTTTTAGGCATATAATATTTCAACATTAATTCCATAACCAGTAACAAATCTCATCATTATCTGACACATTAAATTCTATGGTTTCAGATGGCATCTCATGTTTTCAGTGTTGTTGAGTCTGTGTTTTGAATCTAGCTATCCCATCTCCCAGCTTCCTAATATACTGACTTCACTGTTCCTTCATTACTTCCCTTTCTCTTCTTCCTTCCCACCTTGATTTCGTTTCTTCTCTTTTCTTTTCCACCCTAGGCTCTTGGGTCAATAGTGATCAAGGTCGAAAGGTGAACCACTTGGTCTAACAGGTAGAGAGAGGGTAAGGGTGAAATTGACCAAACCCAACCAGCAACCCTCTGGCAGCTGCTCCTCCAATACCTGGGCTGGGACAGGTGGGCTCAAGGGGAACCATGCTAACTGACAGGGGGGGAAGGTGAAATTGGCCAGGCCTAGACCTACACACCTTCTGGCAGGTAAAGAAAGGGAGAAGTCTTGAGGGTGGGGCCAAACCTCAGCGACCACAGTCCTCATACCCATACCCACCTAGAGCAGCACTCCAGAGAAGGGACCCAGCCCCATGCCACAGGTGACAAAGGAGGGCTAAAATCTGAAAGCAGTACACTCCAAGCCAAACCACCAAATGCAAAGAAATATGAGTAAACTAAGAAAGACATTAACAATCGGGAATATAGAGAGAAACAGTAGCAATTCTTCAACACATGGGCCCAATAGAGAAGGACCTAAAAGCAGTAATGCAAGCCATGACAAAAGAAATCAAGGAATCACTAGCCAGTAAATTCAAGAAATTCATAGATGAACAGATCAACCAACTCAAAGAACTTTTATAGAAGATGACAGAATCCATACAAATGGAATTGAAGGAAATAAAAAAAAAAAGTCTTAGCAAGCCATAATAGCAGAATTACACAGTCGGAGAATCATATAGAAGAACTTGAAGAAAAACTACAAACCAAAAATGACAAAAAGCCAATAAGGAAATAAAAGGTAAAGCACTGGAAGAAAAAGGTAGGTATTTAATGAACAAAGACAAAAGAAATAATCTACAGATTATAAAAAATACCAGAAGGGGAGGAAATAAGGAAAGGGGAAGAACAAGTGGTCAGGAAAATAATAGCAGAAAACATTCCCACTCTCTGGAAAGAGGCACTGGTGCAAATCCAGGAGGTGAAAAGAGTTCCTAACAAAATAGACCCTAATAAACCAATACCAAGGCGTATAGTAATTCAAAAAGAAAGAGAGAGAGAGAGAGAGAGAGAGAGAGAGAGAGAGGTAAACTTAAAGGAATAAGGAAGAAAATAAACTGCAAGTACATAGGAAGAAGCATAAGAATCAAATTGATCTCCTATTTGAAACAATTCAAGCCAAAAGACAGTGGAATGACATATTTAAATGACTGAATGAAAGAAACTTCCAACCTAGAGTCCACTACCCAACAAAACTCTCATTCATATGGGAGGAAGGACTAAAACATTCTCAGACAAAAAAGAACTCACATTATTTGTGCAAACAAAACTGATTCTAAATCATCTACTCAGAGATGAATTACACAATACAAACCCCTGATTGTAACAAAAATCACCCTACACAATACAACTGCACAACAGCTCTCTGTCAATAATCTCCTAAAGTGTCAGTGGACTAAACTCTCCCATTAAAAGGCACATAGTAGAGAGTTGAATTAGAAAACAAAAACCAGATTTCTGCTGCCTGCAAGAAACACACCTACAAGTACAGGATAGACACAGGCTTAGAATAAAAGGATAGAAATCGATTATTCAATCCAATGGCAAACAAAATAAAACTGGGACAGGCATTTTATATCAGATCAAATTGCATTCAACCTCAAGAAAGTGATCAGAGACAAAGAGGGTCACTAATTACTGATCAGGGAAACACTAGATCAAGAAGTACTAACTCCAGTTAATATTTATCCACGAAATGCAAAGCCAGCAAAAAAATGTAAGACATTTGCATAAACCTGGAGAAACATGGAAGGAAATGTGATAGTAGATTATGAATTTTGCAGCAACATGATGAATCTACAAAATATTATGTTAAATGAAGCAAGTCAGAAGATAAAGAATAAATACAGAATGATAGCACTTTTCTGAGGTACTTAGAATATGCACCATATATATACATAGAATACTCCAAGAATAAATGCAACAGTCTAATAGTGTAGAAACTCCAAACACTGTAGTTGTCAACATTTACTGGGGAGAGGTGTTCAAAACAAGTGGAAGAGGAACAACACAAAGCTCAACTATCCATTATATCATAAAGAAACCAACAACAACGGAAACTATTTAGTGAACGATTCTTTTTTTTGTGTGTGTGTGTGGTTTTTGGGTCACACCCGGCAGTGCTCAGGGGTTACTCCTGGTTCCATGCTCAGAAATTGCTCCTGGCAGGCATGGGGGAGCATATGGGACACCGGGATTCGAACCGATGACCTTTTGCATGAAAGGCAAACACCTTGCCTCCATGCTATCTCCCCGGCCCCTAGTGAACAATTCTTAAACCATTAGATATTAAAACCAACCTCCTGCCCCAATAAGCCATCAATCAGTTCCCAAGCGAAGGCACACCCATTCAGCCCCACACCTCGTCCCCAGGCAAGAAACTACAACCAACACTCCTGCTGACTCATGCTCTGTGGTCCTCCTTCTCATTACCCCAATGTGGACTGTTGCTTAATATGAAATTCAGCTCCAGAAGGACCCCCAGGGCAAAAACTCTACCCAATCCCATTATGCCACAAATCATTTCTCAAATTCAACAAGACAAGGGTGTGTGATGAAAATGTGCCCTGGATTCCACTCCTCACAAGGATATCTCAAAAGACAATGGGGAAGCCTATATTTCCTTTTATAAGTTGAAGACCTTTTATAATACTACCTCTTAACCTATTTATCCTCAAATGTAAGGTAGTATTCTGCATCACTTTGTTCCCTTAGTTACTTTGGTTCTGCTTGGTACAAAACCTACAAGAAAAAGTCTTGCCTGGGATAAAAAGCTCAGGTCAAAATCAGGGCACAGGGGTCCAGGAGATAGCATGGAGGTAAGGCGTTTGCCTTTCATGCAAAAGGTCATTGGTTCAAATCCCGGTGCCTCATATGATCCCCCGTGCCTGCCAGGAGCAATTTCTGAGCATGGAGCCAGGAGTAACCCCTGAGCACTGCCGGGTGTGACCCAAAAACCACAAAAAAAAAAAAAAACCCACAAAATCAGGGCACAGAGATGATGGAGCCTGACACTCTCATCCCCAAATACACTAGCATATAAAACCGCTTCTTTTTGCAAAGGCATACTTAAAAAAGGAAATTTTATATATAGAAACAAACTCTTATCTAGGGATAAGAGCATATATAGGGAACTCTTATATAGGGATTAGAACTCATACATTTTACAATACAGGGCACCTCCCACCTTGAACATATGTCATGTGGTCCCAACTTAGACACCATGTAATTAGACAGTAACTGTCCAACCCTGAACCCTATATCTCAGACATAGTACTGACACAGTTCTCCGCAACTACTCGAAACTACCAAACTCCCTTTGGGACATTCTTAATACTGCTTTAACACCAACATGCGGCAGTTTGGATATGACATTGGACAACAAGGAAATGGCAACAACTTGGTCTAAGAGCAGGTTGTCTAGGCTTTGGCCTACAATGTGTACAACAACCAAGATCTCTAATTCCAGAGGTCTGACTGAGACAACTACAACTGAGCAGAATTCCTGGAAACATAATGAAAGACTCTATATTGGACTTCATCCTAGGATTGGTGCAAAAACCAAGACCACCAACTACAGAATCCTGATTAAAACAACAATAATGGAACAGAACTTCTAGAACCATAAAGAAAGACTCCATCTTAGGCTCCATCCTATGACCTGTGCAAATACCAAGATCTCTCGTTACAGAGGCCTTGATTTTATCATCCACGACTGAGGGGAAAGTTTCCAGACATCACAAAACGACCTGGGGGGGTGGGGGCAAAGGGATATAGCCTGGAGGTAGGGTATTTGCCTTGCATGCAGAAGGAGAGTGGTTCAAATCCTGGCATCCCATATGGTCCCCCAAGTCTGCCAGGAGAGATTTCTGAACATAAAGCCAGGAGTAACCCCTGAGCGTTGCCGGGTGTGACCCAAGCAAACAAAGACCTAGGGGAGAGTAAAAGAGCATATATAGAACCTGTAGTTATACCTATGACAGTATACTTCAAGGGTAGAGAAACACTGTATCTCTTAGGCCAAGGGAATTACCTTTCTAATCCCCACAATACTTACTGTGCCTATGCATTAACAAGAAGCACAAATTATTTTTTTGTTATTGTTGCTTGTTGTGTATGTTTCTGTGAGTTTGTGTGTGTGCTTTGTTTTGTTTTCATTTTGGGACCGTGGTTATTGTTTGGTTGTTGTCTTTATTGCTCTGGTGCTTTTGGGGGTTTTTTGTTTCATTTTTTGTATTGTTATGTTTTTCTTCCTTTTTCCCTTCCTTCTCTTAAATTGCTATTTATAGCCTCCACAAGAACTCCTTTCTTTTTCTGCTTTTTGATTTTTGCCTCCCCCCTTTTCTTTTTTCCTTCAAACGAATCACATAACTTGAACCATCTCGTTTTGCCTCACTAATTGAGGGAGAAATAATGGAGGTTACCAAGACCAAAAAATCATATGAACATTGAGTAGAAATAAAAAATGATTAGACTTAAACACCAAATCCAAAGCCAATGGCAACAGAATTGATACCCAATCTACAAGAAGCTAGACACAGAAGGGACCACTTATACTAGCAGCCCAGGGGGCAAAGGAGGGGCGATATGGGATGCATGCTGGGAACAGGGGTGGAGGGAGGACAACATTGGTGATGGGAATGCCCCTGATTCAATTTCACTATGTACCTAAAACATTACTGTGAAAGATTTGTAATACACATTGGTCGAAATAAAAAATTATTAAAAAATATTAAATAAATCCAGCAAAAAATAAAAACAAAGAACAACCTAGGAAAAATATTTCTAGTCCTTAATATGATGATGTTTAGGAAATTATAACAAATATAAAATATTTAAAATTAAATAGAACAAGAATACAATGAGAATTTTCATGTGTTGGTGGCATTATAAACCAATGGAGGTTATGTCAAAGTAAATTGTACAGGGGCCAGAGAGATAGTATGGAGGTAGGGCATTTTCCTTACATGCAGAAAGATGGTGGTTCAAATCCCGGAATTTCATATGGTCCCCGAGCCTGACAGGAGCAATTTCTGAGAGTAAAGCCAGGAGTAACCCCTGAGCACTGTCGAGTGTGACCCCCCCCAAAAAAAACCCTAAATAAATAAATAAATAAATTTTACAGATGTTTTGTTTTGGTTCTGGGTCACACCTGGTGACACTCGGGTTACTCCTGACTATGAGCTAAGAAATCGTTCCTGGCTAGGGACCATATGGGACACTGGGGTATCAAACTGCAGTCCATCCTAGGTTAGCATGGGCAAGGCAGATGCCCTACTGCTTGCACCTCTGCTCTGGCCCCAGTACACATTATTTTTTAAGTAAAACCAGCTAATAACATGTTACCTTTTCATGTAAAAACTCATCACTATGTTTATTTTTCAGACTTTGATGAAACTTACATCTGACCTGTGAGTTTTTATTTTCTTTTTGGGAAGGTTCTACACCTGGCTTTGCTCTTTGCTCAGGGCTACTCATGGTTGTATGTTCAGGAATACTCCCAGCAGTGCTCAGAGAACCCCATGTGGTGCCAGAGTTCACATATGAGCCACATGCAAGCGAAGTGTCTTGACTTCTGTACTTTCTTTCCCTGCCCAATTCTGTATTTTTTTATGATACAGTTAAATTTGCTTACGAATATTTCAGAAGAAAAGCAATGTTTTTTTCTATAAAGAGTCAAACTTCCTTAAAACAAAACAGAACAGAACTCTGAGAGCTGTTGATATGTAACTGAGAATCTGAAGATGTTATTATGGAAAATAATAGTTGTTAAAAAAAAAGAGTGATCAAGGTCTCCCTCACTTTCTACATTACATTTCATAATACAACTATTTTATATTCCAGAGATAAGTGAGATTCTATGGTTGTCTCTTTACTTTTGGATTATTTTTCCATTCCCTAAGGTCTTCTTCATTTCTATTTTTTTCTTACATGATTTAAAGTTATAGTGCTACTTGACAATGGCAGTGAGAGAGAGAGAGAGAGAGAGAGAGAGAGAGAGAGAGAGAAAAGCAGAATATCTGTCCCAGAGACAGGCAGGGGATTGGTGAAGGGAAATGGGGGACACTGGTGCTGAAAAAGTTGTAATGGTGAAGGAAGGTGTACATTCTATGACTGAAACCTAACTATGAACATTTCTGTAACCATGGTGCTGGAATAAAGAAATTATAAAAAATAATCCTTCATATATATATTCTTAAGATAGGTATTTGCTCAGAAACAAAAAAAATTATCATGGCACAGATCTCCCATGTCTTCTGTTAAGTTAACTACTAGAAAATTGATTTTTATACTATTTTACATTGAATAGACTCCTTGATGTCTTTATCTTCTGATTCTTTTTTGTGTATAAAATGAAACCAAATACCATACTCCAAATATGCTGGTGTTTGAGCTGACACCACTAGCAATTTTTGGGAGTGAACATGGGTACCCTCCCTCTGCCTTCTCTATTTAAATTTTATAACACTGTAATTTACAAAATTGTTCATAATACAAATTTTCAGGCATTAAATGATGCCACCAGTCCTACAACCAGTGTGACCTTCTTTCTACCAATGTTCCCAATTTTAACCCATTACCTGCTCTCTTAGTAGACACAAAAATTTTGCTTCATATTGTAGGATTAATTTGCTCTCATCCCACTCAGTATATGCCTTATTACTCATTGGTTGGGAACCACTTTGAATATAGTACCTTGGACTGGTTTCTAGACCATCTAGTCCCACCTCCAATTGTGGTTTTTTTTTTTTTTCCCTAATAAATTGGCTGGGTTTCAGGAAAATGCTCCCTAGAATTTCCGGATTTCCCACTGGCTTCCTGCTTCTTAAGAGCTGAAGATTTACCTGTTGGGATCCTTGAACCCATTTCTCTCTAGTTAGTGTGTGTGTGTGTGGATTATTTCCTACATCTATGTTTGCTTCCAAATCAGTATCTGTCCAGTGTCCTGGCTTTGGAACCTGGGGCCTAAATTTTAACATCATATATCTGTTACAATACAAAAGCAAATGGAATTATCAAATTGCAGATCAATAAAAGTCAATTTGTGATCATTGTTATATCTCAAGGTGATGTTACTGAAGTATTATTAAAGTCTAAGATGTTACTAGGCTGGTTGGCACTAGTGAGCCTTCTGTGTTAATGATTCATTCATTGTGCACCGTCTTCTACAAAACTCTTCCATCAGATTTTCTGTGACCATCCTAGCCTGTCACTGAAGGTCACAGAATTGTCAGACCAGACTGATCTACCTGGGAAGATTCAGTGGCATAGTGTTCTTCAAAAAGCCTTTATTTTTTTTACTCTTATTTACAAATAGCTTTTCATCCGTAGGACAAAATTCAGTTTGAGATTAGGTCTGGACTTTGGTCTCAACTGCACAGAAAAAGATTTACACTTATCCCAGGCAAAGTCAGTTTCCCTAACACAGTGACTGATCGGTGGATTACTCACTCTTAGAACCTGGAATCAAGATTCCAAAGACTTTGTTCATCTCTCTGCTGTTTAAATTAGCAATTGGGATGATAATTACCTTTTTTTTTTAACCTCTATATACCACAGAGACTATGATCACTTCTTGGAGGAAAGACCTGAAATGGCCCAGTCTCAGTCAGTCCAGTGTTTGATAAAGGTGCCAGCCACACTTTTAAATGAATAAACTCAGTTACTTGCTTTTGCTCAACTTAAGATACTAGTTCTCAATTTTATAGTGAAGTAGAGATGGAAATTTATATCACATAAGGCTTTCTTAAAGACTTGCCAATGACAGAAAAAAATATGTTCACTCATACACAGTTGCTGAAATCTCTGAAAAGGGAAAATAAAAAGGTAAGGAAGTTTTAAGTTAGGGTAAATAAAGCAAAGGCCTCTACTACACAATAAAATCATGAGCATCTTTCTCCAAAATAATGTGTATGAAACTAAAATACCAGTGTAAACGCAGATAAAATTTTCTTAGGTATGGGATCTTACAGAAGTGTTTCTCAAACCTTAGAGTCTCCTACTAGAGTGATTTAATGCAGGAACATTAAGAAAATATGCAAAGACAATTCCATCAGCAGAGCAGTGGAGAAGACAGAACTTAAAGGGCTCCATCCAGACCTACAAAGGCACCAAACTCAGTTCTCTAGCCTAGGGAAACTGCTGAAGGAGACAGAGAAAAAAAGTAATGGCCAAATCCAAGCAGAGAGTGTGTGTGTATGTGTGTGTGTGTGTTTGTCTGTGTGTGTGTGTGTGTGTGTGTGTGTGTGTGTGCGTTTGCCAGTCTGCTGTACAAAACATTCCACTGAAAGATGTAAGAATGGAAACAAAACTTTGTCTCATAGTTTTGGAGCCTGGAAGTCAAGGCATCAAGGCTGTTGAAAGAAGTTGAAAGAAGATTCTGCCACTTGGCTTGGAAACAGCATCATCTCTGTCTGTCTCCATCATCTCACTGTGCTACTTGCTAGCTGGCGTACTGTCCATTGTCCTATCGAGTGTTCTCCAATATGACATGCATCATTGAATTAGAGAACCATCTTACCTTACTCCAGCATGACCTCATCTTAACTAATTATACCTTCTGTGATTCTGTTTCCAAAGCAAGGCTTATTCTCAGGGACTAAGAGTTGGAACTTGAACCTATGAATTAGGGGAAGCTACAATACAAATCATCAGATACACAGGACAATGGACCCAAAGTTAGACTGAGCTATGAGCCACCCCACCCTACTGATGTGGAAAACTGAGGTGATTATTAAGGCAGATGGGAGAGCAAGTCTGGAGACAGTGCATTCTCATTCCCTCTGGGAACCACCCCAGTTTTGCTCTCTTTCCATCACATCCCTCAACTCTGTCTTTCCACACCAATTCCCTGAGCTGACAGCGTATGCAGGTGTGACCCACTTATCTGTCAAGGGCAGCTAAGCATAACCAAAGCTCTAGGCATTGAATATATGTGTTGATGATGAAAAAAAAGAGGGTCAGGGAAGATTTCCCAAGACTCATGAAAATAAATAAAATCAATTTCAGGAAGATCCATCTCAAGTTGACTAAGTGACTACTGTTACTAGAGGCCTTTGGATTGGTCCTCATATTGCCTTCTAATTAGATGTCACTCGATTGGCTTCTTTAGTTTACAAGTTAAAAAGGTGCTTCCCCATTGCCTCTTCATCTGGCTTTTTTCCCTTCCCTTGTTTTTCTCAATAAAGGCTGCTTTGAAGGCCTAGAGGGGAAGCTGCCATTTTGGCTCATGGTCCACATGGTGGAGTAACTGGCTTTTAGGTGAACAGCTTGCAGTGTGAGTGTTCTGGCCTGCTATTCCTTCCCAACTGTGTGCAGATTATTTCCTGTGGCGGGATTGCTGCTGGACCTGCGTCTCTTGTCCTACCCATATTGGGGGAATGGGGATCCCTTTCCCTCTCTGGGGATTGTGGAACGCACATCCCACCATTTCAGAGACTAATACTCCACCACCACCCCATTTGTAAAGACTGACTTGATCTAAAGATCTTGGTCAGAAAGCAGAAAGCTAGTCTGAATGAATTAAGAGCATTTTAAACATTTGCTCTTATAAAAAAAATGCATCTTAAGATACTACTGAGTAAAACAGTGCTTATGCATTTTGTATGTTGTGCATCAAAGCTAGAAATGTGATATGCTGATAGGTTAAAGAGAACAAATGAGGCACACAGTTGTGTTTGCTTACTGAATTCTACCAACTTGGTGTTCTAAGAGCTCATGTATCTCATCGTTGAATAAAAACTTAATGAACAGTCCATGAATCTATGGAATTCATTCTTAGAAAGGCCTCTATAGTTTGTTTATTGGTTGAGAGAATGTCGCAGAATATTCTTTCATACATACATACATATATATATATATACCACAGAATATACTTACTTAAACTAGTTGGGATCACTTGCCATAATCAAGACAAATTATTGGGACCACCTTCTTATAGGCAATCAAGAAATCAAATGATATGTGATTGCATTTAGCTAAAAGTTTTCACTCTAGCTGACATTTTATTCTGAATATTATACCACAATAAAAGAGAATATTCTTTTAAACATCAGTGCTACAATAAATGTTTTTCCTCTTTTGTTTCCTTTCTTTTACTAGAATAGTATTTGCTTTTAATTTTGCTAGCCATTCCAAACAGTCCAATGACACATTTGAAGATTAATGTTTACTAAATATTGACATTTCTGCTACTTTTGATACAAGAGCACTTCCTTTCCA
>PVKC010005877.1:0-32245 GCA_004027635.1 Crocidura indochinensis | reverse complement strand
CGTTTTTGATATTTTCCTTCTCTCTTTTTTCCACTTTTTTTTTCACTCTTGTGGATATTACTCGGTGCTTTTTTAATTTCATTTTCTTTTAGTAGTTGATATCAAATTTTTTGTTCTCTTATCCTTAACCTTTTTATCACAAACAGACTAGCATAACTTGAATCATTCAGCCTCATAAATTGAGGGGAGAAAAGGATGTCACCAGGACCAGTCATATGAATATGTAGTGTAAATGGAAAATGATCAGACTGGAACACCAAACAGGGTAGATACCCAACCTACAGCAAGCTGTAAAGTGGAGACCAGTTGCACTAGTATTCTGGGGGGGTGGGGGGGTAAAGGAGGGAGATATGGGAGACATGCCGGAAATGGGAGTAGAGGGAGGACAACACTGGTGGTGGGAATGCCCTTTATTCATTGTCACTATGTATCGTAAATAATCCTGTGTAATGAACTTCAATCATAATAAAAATTAAAAAAAAATGCAAATCTTACTATGCCATTCTTCTGATCAGAATACTTCAGTGACTCATCATTATTTGTTAAAATAATGGTCTAAGTCCTAAACTATGACCTCTGCAGCTCCCAACTTTTGTAAGATATAATACTATATTTGAAAGTAATTTTATATTTCAGACATTCGAGTTTTTGCCACAAGTCAGATATTCAATATATTCTTTGTTCTTAATCTTTTTCACATATTCTTCCTTTATAACAACTCCTTGTCATCATTCATCCAGCCCACCCCATTTCCTGTGAAAGTGACTCCCTAAAATGTCTCTTTCACAGAGGAATCTCACCAACTTCCTGAGAAATACAGCAAGCCCTTAAGTAATTTATTTTCTCAGTTAGTGATAATATTTCTTTATGATAAAAAATCTCAGTATGACTTTTTCAAAAGAGAGATTGTTATGAGATATAATTATATTTGTAAAGAAGTTGAAAATTCTGTTTCTATAAAAATAGTTTTATTTATAAAAGCGCACTTACAGAAATAATAGGGGTAAATAAATGATAGAATTGTCAGATTTTGAGAGAACATGAGCTTCTCCACATGGGAGAAAGTTTAAAAGTAATTTAAAGTTGTCACATTTATCTTTGCTTCCACTTGCTTGGCCAGTGGTATTTCTTCCTCAAAGATGTCCTAAGCAGTAATGCCATGGATTGTTCTCTCTATATTTTCCTCTTTGTACTTTATAATTTCAAGTCTGATATAAAAGTCTTTAATTCATTTTTATTTGACTTTTGTACTTAGCATACAAGAGGTCTGAGTTCACTATTTTGGTATGAAACGGACCAATTTTCCCAAAACTATTTGTTGAAGAGGCTTTTGCTGCTTCAATTTTTTTATGTTGTTGTTGTTGTTGCTGTTTTGCTTGTTTTGAATACTTGTTGGTGCTCAGGAGTTACTCCTGGCTCTGTGCTCAGAAATTGCTCCTGCCAGGCTAGGGGGACATATGGGATGCCAGGGATTGAACCCCCATTTGTCCTGGGTCAGCCACATACAAGGCAAATGCCATACCACTGTGTTGTCTCTCAAGTCCTTTGCTCCAATTTGTATTTCTTGCTCCTTTATCAAAGTTAGATTGATAATACACCTGAGAGTCAGATTCTATTCTATTAATCTGAGTGTCTGTTTTTATTTCAGTACCATGCTTTTTAATGACTATTTCCTTATAATACAGTTTGAAGTTGGGTGAGATGATGTTCTCATCTTCTTTTTCCTAAGGATTGTTTTAGCAATTTATGAAAGTTTATTACTATATATGAAGTTCAGGATTATTTGATCTATTTCATTGAAAAATGGCATGAGTAGCCTTATAGAAATAGCAATAAATCTATACTGATATGGGATATATTGCCATTTTAATAAAGCTAATCATACCAATCCATAAACAGGGTATAAGTTATCATTTCCTCTTATATTTTATTTTTGAATCAGTGATTTGTAGTTTTGTTTGTGTATTACATCTTTAATATATTTTATTCCAAGATATGTGATTTTCTGAATGATAATTTTGAATGGAATAATTTGTTTTTAAAAATCTCTTAATTCTCTTTCATTATTTGTATATAGAAAAGCCATAAATATTTGCAATTTAATTTTGAAGTTTTTCACTTTACTATACAAATATACTGTTTATATAAGCATATTTTGTAGAGATGTTAGTATTTTCTAAATATAGTATCATGTAATCTGCAAAATGGAAGAGCATGACTTCTTCATATTCTATTTGGATGCCCTTGATATATTTTTCTTGCCTAATTGTTATGCAAGTACTTCCAGCATTCTATTAAATAGAATGAACAAATGGAGAGCGGACAACCTTATCTTGTGCCAGATTTTAAAGGAGTCTTCTGGTTTTTTCCCTTAAGTATAATGTTTGCAATGGTCTTTTGGTAAATGACTTTGACTATATTAAGGGAAACTCCCTCATTTCTATTCTTATTGAGTTTTTATCATGAAGTATGCAGATCTTTGTATCTATTGCTATGACCATATGATATTAATATTTTATTTATATGTTGTATTATATGAATTGATTTGTGTGCATTAAACCATCCTGTATTGTCAGAATGGATCCTACTTGATCATGGTGCATGAACTTCTTACTAAATTTTGGATTCTACATGCTAGTATTTAGTTGAGAATAGTTGCATCTGTGTACACCAAGGATAGAAGTTTTTGAATCTCAAAGGAAATTGTGACAAGGATACAAAGACTACTCATTATAGAGGAACATAATTCCTAATACACATATGATAAGGGGTTAGTTAGTATCTAAGAAATATGAAACACTGGGAGAGCACAGTAAGGAAAAATAATTCAATCATTCAAAAATGAGAATAGGAAATGAACAGATATCTCCCCCAAAGAAATAGAGATGACCAAAAGATACAAGGGAAATTAATCCACATCATTCATTACCAGAGGGGTGCAAATCTAAAACAACAACGAGAAATATCAGTCACATCACAGATACTGGCACATATCACAAAGAACAAGAATAATTAGTTCTAGAGAAGACAGGGGGAGAAAGGGACTCTCATTTACTGGTGGTGGAAATGTTGGGTGGTCTAGTCTTTTTGGAAAAAAATATAGATATTTCTCAATAAAATAAGAAATTAGCTTGTATAATGCCTAGCAATCATTTTAGGCTCCTAGGAATACAACCTAGGAGCCAAACAACATAATGCCAAAATATCCCTCTGCATTCCTATTCACAATAGAATACAGAAATAGAAATAGAGCACTATTCACAATAGAGAATAGAAACTACCCACATGCCTGAAAACAGATGAGTGGATAAAAATACTATGGAACATGTATACAATGGAATACTACACAGCTGTTAGAAGTAATGAAGTAATGGAATCTTATTATACATGGATAAATACGTAGTGTGTTGAATGAAATGTACCAGAGGGAAAGGAATAGACATAGCATAATCACACTCATTTTTGCTATATACAAAAAGATAGTCTGGTAATAATATTTTGAGACAATGGAAATGCAGGTGAAGAGAACAAGTCTGTGGTAGGAAGCTTGCAATAAATAAATGGGAGATTCTAATTTTTTCTTTTTCTTTTTTTTAATAGGAGAACACGAAGGCAGTCCCCCATTACCACAAATTATGCAGTCAAGTTTCCCACATTTGGGGAAATGGCGAGGGTCAGCACACCTGGAGTGCAATGGGTGAGCCTCGCCCTGGGGAAACCACCTTTGTGATCATGGTATCTTCCCTGGTAGGTATGGGGAGAATCTAATTAAAGCAGAGAAAGAACCAGCACAACAATTATAGTTATAAATAATCACACTGTACAAGAATTTGTTGTTCAAATGAAATAAAATAATATGCATGATACCCCTTCAGTAATGGTATAACAAACCAGTGTCTAAAAAGTAAAATAAAGAGGGAGAGAGAAAGAGAGAATATAAATGTACAGAATACAGGCAACAGAGAAAACAGTGGGGTTAGCAGGAGGGCAACTGGAAAAAATGGTGTCAGGATATGTGCACTGGTGAAGGGTTTTGCACATTGAAGTATTGAAACTCAATCATGAACAACTTTCTAACAGTTGTAAAAGATAAAACACAAATGTATCATGAACAACTTTGTAACCACAATTTATAAATTGAAAAATTTAATAAAAATGTTCAAAAAGTATCAGAGAGATAGCATAAGGCGTTTGCCTTGCAGGCAGCCGATCCAGGACCAAGGTGGTTGGTTCAAATCCCGGTGTCCCATATGGTCCCCTGTGCCTGCCAGGAGCTATTTCTGAGCAGACACCCAGGAGTAACCCCTGAGCACCGCCAGGTGTGGCCCAAAAGCAAAACAAAACAAAAAGTTAAAAAAGTAATATTAGTATTCTCAAAATCATATATGAACAAAATAAAATTGAATAGCATTATAAAATTAATTTAATACATTTTTATATTTATAACAATTTTAATATAGAAAACATCAATAAATATGTTATTATCTTCCACGAGGTAAAAGAAAAGGGAAATAACAAAGGAAATATTTTGTAGGATAGAAAATAGTCAGGGGGCCAGATATATGGCCAACCCAGGTTTGATATGCAGCACCTCAAATGATTTCCCAAACCCTATAATAGATTTACAATAAATAGTTCTATAGCATCAGATTGCACAAATGGTCTTCCATACTAATTATAAAAAGGTTCTCATTACTAGCAACACTAAGTTTTTAATTGTAGTTTATTTTTAAAATTAAAAATACACGTAAAATTCAGTAATTTGTATGTAAAAATACCCAGTTAAATTCACAGAAATTTTCCAAAATGGAAGTAAACAAGTTAACACAGAGGTTAAGATGCTTGCTTTGCATGTGATTTGCTGTAGATTTTCCCTACAGACTATATTCCCTCAAGCACTTCCATAAACGATCCCTAAGCACAGCATCACCAGGAATAATCTGATCACAGAATAAGAAGTTAACCTTTTGCACAGCAGCGCCCGATCCACAAATCCCATCGTGAAGAACAAATTAAATATTCTAAAATGTTCTACTAATATTTATTATTAATGTATGTGCTTTTTCCGCAGATAAAGTAATTTACTCAGTAGTGTTTCTCTGTCAAGTCACAGCATGAGTGCTTCATTCAAAGGAGAGTGATATGATAGTATAATTATATTTATAGCTATATATATTAATAGAAATAACATTTTTATTAAAACAAAAATTTAATGATTCATAACTTGTGATACCATAATAAAATAGATTACTTTCCTTCATGGAAATAACAAATGTACCCACTAAAAATATAAAAACAATCAGAAAGTCTCAGTATAAATGACTCTTTTGATTGTTTTATAAGTGAAGGACTCCTTGAGAGGTAATATAGTGTGTAGGTTGTTTGCTTTGCATGTGACTGAATCATGTTTGGACAAAGAATTCCATATGGAACCCTGAATAAACAGCAGTGACACCTAAGCACAGGAGTAAGCCCAAAATATTGCTAGGCATGACAAAATGATAATTTTAAGAATTTTATGCTTCATTCTATATAATGGGTTTTAATCTAGTAAAACATTTATTAAATAAATGCGATTATAAAATTAAATTTATATAGGAAATGACTTCTGAGAAATTCTGAGCTTATATGTGTTACATTGATATATTAACTTTTACTCATTTATACACTAATTGTTATGAGTCATTTTATTATTTATTTATTTATTTATTGGTTTTTGGGTCACACCTGGCAGTGCTCAGGGTTACTCCTGGTTCTACGCTTAGAAATCACTCCTGGCAGGCTCAGGGGACCATATCGATGCCGGGATTTGTACCACTGTCCTTGTGCATGCAAGGTAAATGCCTTACCTTCATGCTATCTCCTCACCCTGTTATGAGGCTTTTTTTACTATTATAACAAGAGAACCAAGCACACTATGCCATAATATAATTTACTCATTTAGCACAAAATAATTTTGATTTACTATGCAACAATATCAAAAATCATGAGTAAATGGAAAATAGTTTCTAGAAAATTTTTATCTATAAATACCACAGCTGTTTCCAAAAGGGAATGCTTGGTCCAAATGGATGGTTCTGCATTTTCCTGAATAGTTTGACGTGTTAGTATAAGTTCCTCTGAGAAAAGAAGCAAGAGCTATTTTACTTTGCATAATAAAACTCAAGAGGCAGATCTGTGATGTAGAGTGTTTCTAAATTACATGTTATTAGTGCTCCATTGATTTCCTCAATAAAAAATGGTGTAGAATGACTCTATTTGGAGTTATTATTAAATCCTTATCTATTAATAATACTCATGCAAATTTTTCTTTCTTCAGATAGCAAAAATCTATATGATAAATACTGCTCTCTCTTTAAATCCACACTTCTTTTCTCATAAAATAAAAATATTACATAGCTAATTTGGGTTAATAATCTAGAAAAAATAGTCTATAACTAGAAGTCTATTTGTTTCATCTACTTCAGACACTAGACTATTCCTTATAAGGCTCAAATAGTGCAGAATTCTATTAATGGCCTTCCAACGCAAGTTAATAGACAACTTTCCTAACTCATGTAATGATGAAGAAAACCACCAAACTCTTGGCTCAAGAACACTTTCCAACCCAAAATTTTACGCTTAATGTGGAGATTGTAGGAATAAGCTACAGAAGGTGAAAAGTACTGCTGAAAATAAAATGAAATTTAGGACTCTAAAGCAAAAGAGGGAAAATGTTATGTACTATGTTATAGTACATAGTTTGAAGACTACATGTACATAGATTGCACACATACTTAGAACTAAGAAAAATGACCATAGACGCACTTAAGCATCCACATGAAAATTTTAGAAGATTCAAATCAATGATGAATATATATATGCACATATACATTTAAAAATCTATAAACTGGGCCAAAGCAATAATATAAAGGTTAGAGAATTTTCCTTGTATACAGTCAATTTGAGTTTGATCCCTGGCATACCAAATGGTCCTCTGACCCCATCAGGAGTGGTTTGAGGGCATAGGGCAGGAAGAGTCTCTAAGCAGCTCTGGGTATAACACACACAAACACACACACACACAATGACACACACACAAAATGACACACACAATTCTATTAACCTACTTGGTTATAAATAATTAAATAAATATTTATAAATAATTAATGCAAGCATTTTCTCTTATGGCAAAAGTGTGAAAAAAGTGAATTCTGAAAAATTAAGGATTCCAAGTGATAAAAAAGCTTAAGAAGGGTGTGTAGGTGAACTAGGTTTTAAGAAATAAAAAGTGAAAGTATTATGAATCAGTTTATAACATTAAAAATGAGCTATTTAGTAGTAGATTAGAGTCAAAAGAAGAGCAAAGTCTGGCTTCTGTTATATTTTAAATAATTATAAATTATTCTATATTTTAGTTTCTTTATCTGTGGGAAACAATGAAAAAAATTATTACAAAGGAAACTAATTAATTATAGTGTTTAAGCTATTTAAGATCAATTTTAAGTTATATTGTTGCTTATTATCTTCCTATTGTATTTATAATTTTTGGTTGTCTTTTCTTGAATATATTGAATACGTGCTATTTTCAGCTTCTGATATGCTAGAAATTCAGTACAAACAGAGGATTGTAGTGTTAAAAGTATATCTTCGTACTCCTGGACCTCTCATGAACCAAGTTAAAAGTGTAAGATTGTCTTGATATATGGCTAGCCATTTGATAAAATTGATAAAATATGGGAAGAAGTGATATATTTTAACTTTTTTACCTTCACAGAAAGTTTACTTTTCCCATTGAGAACTTTAAGGAAACATAAATCAACTCAATCTCTTCTTAATCATTTCCTTGCTGTAATTTATATCAAAAGAGTAAAGCTAGGGGCCCGGGAGATAGCATGGAGGTAAGGCGTTTACCTTTCATGCAAAAGGTCATCGGTTCGAATCCCGGTGACCCATATGGTCCCCCGTGCCTGCCAGGAGCAATTTCTGAGCATGGAGCCAGGAGTAACCCCTGAGCGCTGCCGGGTGTGACCCAAAAAAAGCCAAAAAAAAAAAAAAAGAGTAAAGCTAGAGACCTCTCAAAAGTGCATATTGGTTTCTGCTGTTCATCTGTTTTTATTGTTTTTTTGTCTTTTATCTCTGAAGGTGGTGTTATAGCCATTACCTGTCCATAGAAATTATCCTTGCCTAATATATTTGACAGAAAGACTGTTCATTACATTTTTAGTATTCATTTGACTTTGGAGAGACTCCAATACTATCTTGATAAAATCTGGCATTTCCAAATCGAAGAATAATGTAAGGTCCTCTTTTTATGGACTTTCTACTTTACACAATTGGGGAATTGAGAACTATCACAGTAAATATTTTGGAATACTATGCTTTTTTGCTTGCTCTTTTTTGTTTATTGTTTGGTTTGTTTGGTTTGGTTTTCAGACCACTTCCAGATGTGCTCTGGGGTTACTCCTGGCTTTTCATTATGGAATCACTTCTGGCAGGGTTAGGAGATTGGACTGTCTGGGATGCTGGAGATCAAAACTGGGCTGGCAAAATGCAAAGCAAATGCCTGACCACTGTACTATTTCTCTCATCTCTGCTTGCTCTTTTTAATTAACACATCAAGACTGGATGAAGAGAAAATTAACTATGTAATTTCAGGGTTTTGTTTTGTTTTTGGGTCACCCTTGGTGGTGCTCAGGGGTTACTCCTGGCTTTGCAGTCAGAAATAGCTTCTAGAAGGTTCGGGGGACCACATGGGATGCCTGGAATCTAACTGGGGTCCGTCCTGTGTTGGCGGCATGCAAGGCACACACCTTACCATTGTGCTATCTCTCCGGTTGCATTTTCAGGACATTATATAATTTACCTTTTTTAAATATTTATTATAATGTTAAAGAATGATAGTCTCAAAAATATGAGACAGCTTTTCGAAAAGAATCTAGGTGTATAAATTGCAGCAAGAAAAACATCTTTAACAACGGTGCTTGGAAAAGTGCTTAGTCAAAAGACAAAAAGAAAGAAAGAAGGAAAAGAAAATTGGGTACCCATTTTATACAATTCATAAAATTGAGTAAATAAATAATTTTTATATTAGTGTCAAATTTATTAATTATGCCTACGAAATCACAGAATGATCTCGATCTTTGGGGGCCGGGCAGTGGCGCTGGAAGTAAAGTGCCTGCCTTGCCTGCGCTAACCTAGGACGGACCGTGGTTCGATCCCCTGGTTCCCCATATGGTCCCCCGTGTCTGCCAGGAGCGACTTCCGAGCGAATAGCCAGGAGTAACCCCTGAGCGTCACCGGGTGTGGCCCAAAAACCAAACAAAAAACAAGATCTCGATCTTTATATATATATATAGATAGATAGATAGATAGATAGATAGATAGATAGATAGATAGATAGATAGATTATAGAGCCTTTCCAGTGATTTAATAAATAAACAAATGTAAGCAATAATACGTAAATGTCATTATATCAAATTAAGTAGTTTCTGTAATAAAAGCAATGCAATGAATGGATTAATAAATTATACTATGAACTGGGAAAAATTTGACTAGTACACATCCAAGAACAGCTAATATCTATAATTTAAAAGTACTCTTTCTAAGGAAAGAGAGCTGAACCAAACACTTCCATTTAAAAAAGATACATGGAGGGGCCAGAGAGATAGCATGGAGGTAAGGCAAATGCCTTGCATGCAGAAGGTCAGTAGTTCGAATCCTGGCATCCCATATGGTCCCCTGAGGCTGCCAGGAGTGATTTCTGAACATAGAGCCAGGACTAACCCCTGAGAGCTGTCGGGTGTGACCCCCAAACAAACAAACAGAAAGATACATGGATATTAAATAGATATGGGGAAAATGTGTTCTTTTATATATTTCCCCAGAGAAATGAACATTAAAACACTAGATAGACTGGCATTTATCAAGAGTTAGAAATGGCCTGTTCTGGCAGATAGTTAGGGGTAATGGAACCCTCAATTATAAAAATATCATAATTTTCTGTCTCTATGACAAACAGTATGTTGACTGCAAAGAAAATTAAGAATTGGGATTATACCTTTCATTAAATACATCATGTAAAATAAGGCCCTAGATCTATAAGTATTAAAGCAATGTTATGACATGTTTTAACTTATGCAATACAAAATTTGATATAATCACAAAATACAAATACAAAGATACTTGATTAAAAGAATTGAATTATTCTGATTTATAATATTAAATAGATACAATCGATTCTTGTTTCAGTTGTACAGATATTTTTATCTTAATATTTAAAATTTTTACTGACTAGGATATTTTGGCATAAAAGATAAAATGTAATCTTTTAGGTAAGAAATTTATTCATCTCAAGTCATCAAACTTTTCCACTGCATGATCTATTTAACTTTAAAACTGGCTCATGATTTATTAAGTTCTTGCATAGTTCTGATAATTTTTTCAAGAGACTATATTAACTGTAACCTTAAATCTGTAAATGAGAGTTTGGTTAATATACATTGGCATATGTATGGTATATGTATGCTATATGACTTTTTTCCCCAAATATTGCCATCTACTCACTGAACCTCAAAAAGTGATGAAGTATGTCTTTATTAAAAGCTTTTCTTTTCTTGATTTTTGGTTTTTGGGCCACACCTGGTGATACTCAGGGGTTACTCTTGCCTATACGCTCAGAAATAGCTCAGAATTAGCACTCAGAAAAAGTCATATAGCTTACATAAAATGTAGTACAAATATTAAAAAATTATTAAATATACAATAGTTATATTTTTCATAAATTAACAACATAAGACATAATTTATTAACAGTAACCAAATAATTATATACATCAATATTATTTGAGAAGCACAAAATATCAAGCTACTAATTAAATACTAAGTAATTTAAATTTTACTTTAAGAAATTGAGGACAATTAGCCAAATCAAACTTGGATTTATTGGAAATAGGAATAGGAAGAATAGTATACAATTGGTAGGGCCTTTTGCCTTGCATGTGGCCAACCAAAGTTCTAATCCTGACATCTCCTACAGTCCCCCAAATATAACCAGGGATAATTCCTGAGGGCAAGCCAAGATTAACACAGTAGCCTGATTCTCTCATCCACAACCGAGAGGAAAAGTTCCTGACATCACAAAAACAAAAAAACAAACAAAAAAAAAAACCCTGGGTTATGGCACCGAAAAGGTATGGAGCCAGTGGTTGTTCCCATAACAGTATGCTTCAAGAGTAGAGAAACCCTGAATCTCTTAGGCCACAGGAATTTCCTTCCTTCCCCTATACTTAATGTGCCCATACAAAAAAAAAAAAAAGGTAGGCTAACACCAAACCCTGCCACTCAAGCACTTTTTCTGGTTTTGTTTTGTTTTGCTTTATATTATTTTTCTTCTCTTTTTTCTTCCACTTTTTTCGTTCTTTTTCACTCTTGTGGAGACTATTTAGTGATTTTTTTTTCTTTTTCTTTTTTTTAGTAGTTGACACCAAATATTTTCTTCTCTTTTCCTTAACCTTTTTATCTCCAACAGAATAGCATAACTTGAATCATTCAGCCTCATAAATTGAGGGGGGAAAAGGATGATACCAGGATCAGTCATATAAACATGTAGTGTAGATAAAGAATGAACAGACTGGAACACCAAACAAAATAGATAACCAACCTACAAGCTTTAAAGTGGAGACCAGTTACACTAATAATCTGGGGGATGGGGGGCTAAAGAAGGGAGATATGAGAGACATGCTGGGAACAGGAGTGGAGGGAGGACAACAGTTGTGGTGGGAATGCCCTTCATTCATTGTCACTATGTACCGTAAATAATTTGTGTAATGAACTTCAGTCACAATAAAAATTATAAATAAAAAGAATAACTTATGAGCAACACCTAGTGTGGCACCCAAACAAAACAACACACACACACACACACACACACACACACACACACACACACACACACACACACACACAAACCCAAACGATTCACTTTACTCTTATTAGCCTCTTAAGAATGAGCTTTAAGGACCTGAGTGGTAAAGTAGGGGTAAGGGGGGTAAAGGTGATTGCCTTGCATGTGGCTGACCCAGGACAGACCTTGGTTCGATCCCGTGACATCCCTTATGGTCCCCAAATCCAGGAGCTGCTTCTGAGCGCATAACCAGAAGTAACCCCAAGTGTCACCAGGTGTGGCCCAATATCCAAAAACCAGAAAAAAAGTGCTTTTAATAAAGACATACTTAATCACTTTTTGAGGTTCAATGAGTAGATGGCAATATTTTAGGAAAAAAGTCATATTTAATTCTTTTAGTTTAATGCAACAAAATTGTATTTACATTTGAAATACATATCTATTGTTAGAGTTTTAGAGTAGATATCTGTATGTCTTAAAGAAATGTTGAATTTGGGCTGAATTTATCTGTGCTGTCATCAAAGCATGGGTTATTGAAGTAAGAGTTATGGCAGATACATAGCATGATATAGTAATCAGAGCTTAACAGTTTGAGTTATTTTTAATTGTATCAAATGTAATGAGGAATTAAAGTGTCTAGTTATTCTCATTCTAGGCCTCAGTGATCAGCATATTATGAAGAAGAAAGAAGTAAAAGAAATCTTTAAACTATTTTATACACATATATTTGTGTGTGTGTGTGTGTGTGTGTTTGTAAATATTTCCTCCACAGTAGCAGGCAATTACTGGAACCCAGGAGAGCATTTAAAAATTTAATTATTTTATTTTTTCCTTATATTTTTATGGCAACAAGTATTTTGCAAGAATATAAATATAGAAATGAATGTATGTATTTTAAGGGTGCATTGCTACTCTACTCAGCTTTAAAATTCCATATCCATTCATCACAGTCACTCAGAAATTGCATACGATTACTTACTGTAAGGTTTCAAGACTTCAAATGTCTATTGCTAGTTTAGGCTGTCATGTGTGCTTCTGACCACAGGTGACCCTCCTCATCCCATAGTTAATTTTGTGTATAAACGTAGAGTTTAGAATATAAGTTTACTGACATTTCCAATCCATTACAAAAGAGTTTAACTAAGGAAGAGCTAGATGAAAAAAGTTACAGGTCTGGAGCTGTGAGTGGAAGTTATAATCCTCTAAACACATATTATATTATAATAGCTTTTAGTCCTGTCCTTAGGTGCTGAAAGTCACTTTACTCACATTACATAATATAGACTGATGATCACACTTAGGGAATCTATAGACTTTGGCAGCTTGCACCAGAAGTACATAAGAGCAAATATATGTAAGAATTATTTTTGTTCATTTGTATAATTCAAATATAAATTGGGGGATTGAATGATTTAAGTTATCTGATTTTAATAAACTAAAATAAAATTTAATTTTTATTAAAATATTTTATTAGAATAAAATATTTTAAAAATAAAAATTAATATCTAATTAAAAACAAATTATTTTAGAATCAGTTTTATAATAATTATAGACTTCAAAGTGAATAAGTAGAATGATGTGATTTTAATTTCATCATTGATTTTGTTTAATTTTTTTCATATTATACTAAAGGCTGAAATTTTAAATGTCAATTTTAAATTATGCTATGTGTAAAGATTAAAACTTACTGTGAAGGTGGTAGTGAATTTTGCATGTAAATATGAAAAGGAATAAAGAAATTTATATTATCATGCCTTTTTAAATGCCTATATAAAGATTATAGGGGTGATAAATGAGACTTGATAAGCTAATGATGCAGTAGATATTAAAACAATAAATGAGAAATCATCTAATAAGCTCTTTTGAATTTCTTAAATTCATTTTTCCAAATAATTTATTTTCAGTATTGGAAACTAAACATGGGGACTGCAAATGGATTTGATTCAATCTGATTCAAAGCAAACAAACTGAACTCAAAGCAATTTCCAAATTTCAAAATCCTCAGAAAGTATGATCCAAAAAATATAAGAATAAGAAGGTTGGAGCTCCAGTGGCGCAATCGGTTAGCGCGCGGTACTTATATGGCAGTGCAAGAATAAGAAGGTAGTTTTATTAGATATTTTGTACTGTTTTATTTGTTTAGAAGCCATAACTAGCAATTAGTAATTAGTGATAGTTCTTTGCTCAGAAATCTCTCTTGTTGGTTTTGGGACCAAATGACTGGGTACTAGAAACTGTACCTAGAACAACCCAGTGCAATGTAAATGCCCTTCTATGTAATAAATTTTCTGATACACTTATTATTATTACTTTTTGTTTCATAGAGCTCTTATGCATGAATAGTTATGGATAAAAAGTGCTACAGTAGTAAAGAATAATATGAACATAAAATATTTTTCTCTAGATTAAAAAGGAACAGTAAAATTGCATTTTAAGCTTTATGATTATATGCTTAAATTCCACAATTAAATGTTTAATCTTGATACAATTAAATAAAAGCCATTCAATAAAATTATGTATATATACATAATCCTGAGTAAAGATAAAATTCATGCTGCTTCCCTTTATTGGTTTTTTTGTTTGTTTTTGGGCCACACCCTGTGATGCTCAGAGGTTACTCCTTCTCTGAGCTCAGAAATCATTTCTGACTAGGAGTACCGTATGGGACATGTGCTAGGCAAATATCCTTCCACTGGGCTACTGCTCCAGCTCCTTCTTGTTTTCTTACAATAAACTTAATGAGATCTAGTCAAGCAGACATTGGATATATACATTACTTGAAATTAGGTGATACTATAGGTAAGAAAATCAAAGTACGGTTGTATGGGGTGAGAAGAAAAGGGCTTTACTGATTCAGCACAAATTAGGTTTCAGAATTCTCTGCCTAGCATAGAAATCTCTGCAAAGCCAAGGAAAAATATTCACATGGTAAATAATTTAATAAAACATATCTAAAATATTTTAAACAAATTTTAAATTATCACAAGCATAATCGAGTAAAAGATCAATCTTAGTAACACATATTTAAGCCCATGCCAAATATTGTTAGAGGTACAATACATGGAGTTTGTAGGAGAAATTACCATATATATTCCACAGGTTTTTTTGATATGAAACATATTTTCATTATGTAAAAATGATTTACATATTTAGCAGTTTAATTTTGGAATGCATGCTAATGTTCACTCTTACCATTGAATTTAGTAATAGGAATAATTACTTTAAAATGTAATAGGAATTTTGATGCTCAGCTATGTTCATTAAAATGGAACTCTATACTTGATAAAAATTGCTGTAATTGAATCTAGAACTCTTTCAAGTATTAGGAAAAATTATGAACTTCATTATATCTCCTTAAAGGAAATACATTATTTAAATATATTCTCAATCATAACTTCTAGTATATCTTATTAATATGAAGGAGCAACAAAAATAAAGCTTTCCTTATAGTGTATTTTCCGGCGTATAAGGCGACTTTTGAAACAATAAAAAAAGTCAACCGAAACGGGAGTCGTCTTATATGCCCAGTATATTCCGAAAAATGTTTCAATATGTCGCTAAACAAAAATTGTCTGATTATTGCCACAAAACGAATTTCCAACTCAATCCTACACCAATCACTGCAAGGCTGCTCAGACCTCTCTAACTCAGCCAATCCGAGCAGGCTTTTGATGCATGCAAATTAGACAATGTTCTGAACCCGAATCTACACTATCAAAAGCCTGCTCCTATGGGTCAGAGTCAGAGAGGAAGTCTATTACAGTATACCCTTTGAACCTTTGTTTGTTGTGATTGGCTCACTGTGGTACATACAGTTGCAGCACAGGAACGTTCTGTCTGATATAGCGAATATAGGCCTAAAACTATGCTTTAACTGCAAAATTAGGGGTTCGTCTTATAAGCCTGGTCGTCTTATATGCCGGAAAATACAGTAATTGTGCATGTTTTGGATGTTATTCTAGTGATCATTAGTGTTCAATCTGTCTCCATAGTAATAATTAAGATCTTTTATATATAGTATTTATAGTATAAAAAGATAAACCCTTGCTCTTGAAAACTATGCAGTGAAATAATTCACTAGTTATGAGGGAAAAAATTTTCCAAGCATCAAATCGCATGCTATTGACATTATTAGTAAAAATAAGTTGGAGACTTCCTCAATAATTATATCAATAGTAGCTTTTAAAAATAAAAACAAGAGTGGCCAGAGTTATAGCACACTGGTAGGGTGTTCGCCTTGATTGCTGCTGACCAGGGACAAACCCAGTTTCCATTCCTGGCATCTCATATTGTCTCCTGAGCCTGCCAGGAGTAATTTCTGAGTGCAGACTGGGAGAAACCCTCGTGCTGCCAGGTGTGCCCCCCCAAATAAAATAAAATAAAAATATGCTTTAAAAAATAAAAATAAGCAAAGAATGCCATAGTATGTTTATCTGTCATATACTATTTAATACTAATAACACTATTTTTTTTTGTTTTTTTGGGTCACACCCGGCAATGCTCAGGGGTTACTCCTGGCTCCATGCTCAGAAATTGCTCCTGGCAGGCACGGGGGACCATATGGGGCACCGGGATTCAAACGATGACCTTTGGCATGAAAGGTAAACACCTTACCTCCATGCTATCTCCCGGGCCCCATATTTAATACTAGTAACACTATTTAATACTATCATACTATACAATGGTAGTATATAATAGTATGTTACTATGAAATACAGCAATATGTAATAGAAAAATGAATGCAGTTAAAGTGTTATGTGCTTAACTATTTATTAGCAATAATGCATCTAAAACTTAAAACTAACAATGACATATCTTTTTATTTATTTTGGAATTTGACCACACTGGCAATGCTCAGGGGTTACTCCTGGCTCTGCACTTAGAAATCACTCCTGATAGGTTCTGGGGACCGTATGGGATGCCGAGAATCAAATCTGGATTCATCCTGGGTTGGCCACATTCAAAGCAAACACCCTACGGCTGTGCTATCACTCTGGCCACATGGTATATTTATTAAGTGACATCTTAATCTTGTAAAATATAAGTATTAAAATTTGATATAATATTTAGATTTCATTTGATTTGGTATCAATTTTAGTTCATTGCTTTAATCAGTCCTCAATTACTATAATTTTTGCTGTGACAAAAATAAATAATTTTAGTGAAATACATGCTACCTTTTTTCTATCAAAGTACTCAATAGTTGTTACTTACTTTATATTTACTTACTTTACATTTTATAAACATATTACTGGCACTGTATAACCAGTAGTTTTAAGATAATACTATCTTAATTTATATTCCACTCCCTTAAAATATATAGCAGTACAAAGAAGCATTTATATGATTTCTTGACTGTGTGTTATAATCATTATTAATTCCCTTTCTATATTTTGTACAGCAAATTTTGTACTTTTTCCCAATTTTTCTATTCCAACTTTGAGATGATAGACATAGTTTCAAGGATTTGTCAAACCTTGTGGTGCTCAGAATTTAAATTTCCAGTTCCGTGCTCTGGAGTTACTCCTGGTGTTGTTCACGAGATGATGCTGAGCAGAATCAAACACTAGCCTTCCACATGCATAACCTAAACCTGTTGAGCTACATAACCACAAAGCATAACCTAAACCTGTTGAGCTATCTTCCAAAGTCACACAAATTTTACTCTATTACAAGGCTAGATAATAACAAGAATCAAATAATAGTTCAGTATAAAATGAATCCCACACAATTTATCTCCAACCACAGGTGATGAATGAGTCTGAATCATGGTTTCAACATGAAATAATCCAAACCAGTCTGAGGGTGAAATGTGTGTGATCTGGCAGTCTTCTACCTCATATGGAGAGAAGCTGCCTGGCAGAACTGCCATTTTTATTGAGTACAGAGACCACCTATGAGTTGGGCAGTAAGGACAGGTAGTTCGGGCTATCCTTAGCCGATCCCACCCAAGTTAACAAGTAAGACAATCTCTATTTTGGGATAAATTCAAGGTGTAAACAAAAATCCAAAGGAACCAGGGATGATCTTTATTTTAGGTAAACAAAGGTGTAACCTAACAGCTCATACTTAAGATATAGAACAAAACTAAATAATTCTAATCAATATTAAGCACTATATGGTAAGCAATTAGCTCTTAATGCTTCAATAAATTAATAATAAAGTCATTGTGCATCAAATGATACTTTCCCCTATAAGCATTTAGATCACTTGTAGGAAATTATTTGAATGATATAGTTAGTGTTATTTTATTCTAGTTATTTCATTTTGGGTCATACCCAGCAGTGTCTAGAGTTTACTCCTAACTCTGTGCTCTGGGATCACTCTTAGTGGGCTCCAAGGGACATATCATGTAATGGGAATTAAATTTTGTTGGTCACAGCAAGGCATGTGCACTAACTTCTGTATTGTCACTGTAGCCTCAGTAGTTATGTTATTATTACTTCATAAACATACACAGAGATATAATATACTAGCCAAATTCTCAAAATACACACATCAAAAATGTCAAGTTAAGAATACATATAAGTACATATTAATTTCCATATGGGAAAATGGTTCAATGCATTATTAAAATATGTTGAGTAGATTGGGATCAGAGATAGGGTTTCAAGTAAGACTTTTGTTTTGCAAATGACTGATCTGGGCTTGATCTCCAGCATGGCATATATTTGTCTGAGTACCACCATTGCTGAATGCACAGCCAGGAGTAAGGCTTAAGCACACCCAAGTATAGCCACCAACAAATCAGAAAAATTTCTAAAAAAACTGACAAATCATGTCAAGTTCAAATTTCCCTTCATTTGAGAAGTGATTTAATCACTTAATAATTTGTGTTTCAGATAACCCAGCATTTTACAAAAGCATAATTAGAAAAATTTGCAAAAGCATAACCTTCTAATTAAACTTTATAATTTCACTTTTTCATCAGATATAAAGTTGCATTGGTAAAAGGGTATGTTTGCATTTTATGGCTAAAACCTAATAACAATCATGTGTGTGACCATGATGCTTAAATAAATAAATTATTTACAAAAGGAAATAAAAAGGAAATTGTATATTGAGAAATCTCCAAGTTTTAGTATTTGTAAGTAGATCAAGTCAAGTCATATGCAATTATATGTGATTTTTTTCAACATGAAATCATTTTAATATTTTACTATAGTCTAATATAAAAATAAAAGAAAAATCTAAAAGTTATGATGCATCCTAGTACTTACCTGACATGGGTAATGATCAGTGTTGTTGTGGGGATGAAAAAATCGTCCACTCGATCAAATTGCTTTCCCACAGGTTGTGTGTGGATGGTGTGATGAGGCATGTTTCCACTAGCCTGTGTTATTACCTAGAAAGAGAACATTACATTCTGATTTTTGCATTGTCTTCACTTAATATTATGAGCTTTGAAATCTTATTGTTATACTAAATCTAGAACTAAAAACTCCAAAATAGATCATATGAGATATTTAGCTTAAAGAAATTCTGCAAATAAAACCATATTTTAAAACATTTTTCCTCCTAAAAATTGAGAAAAACTAATATCAATAAGATGTAATTAGTATTATTTCTAATTCTTCAAATTAGTCACCTTTTTTGAATAACATTTTTAAATGATTTTTATTGTAACTAATGTATTACAAATCTTTCACAGTAATATTTAAGGTACACAGTGACATTGAATGAGAGGTAGAGGTATTCCCACCACCAGTGTTGTCCTCCTTCCACTCTGTTCCCAGCATCCCCCTCTTTTTTGCCCTCTCCCTGGCTTGTTAGTATAACTGCTCCCCTATGTGTACAGCTTGTTGTAGATTGTGTATCATTTCTGTTGTCGTTGACTTTGGGTTTGGTGTTTAAGCCTGATCATTAATTGCCTTTTAAAAACTTTAGCAGTTGATACAAGAAAAAAAAAATCATAATGTTTGCACTGTTTTATTCTTCATGTCCAAGTTCTCTAATTCTTTATTCAGATTTTCCATGCTCCATGTTTTCTACTACTCCTCTGAGAACAACCATTGTGTTATTTACTTTTAAAGTGCTCACCTGTCTTTATCAGTTTTTTTTTAATTCTTTCTCCACCTGGCAATCAAATTAGACTCGTTAATCACTGAGTGGCTGTCTTAAATAGATTTCACCTTCCTTAAAGCTCTTTTGTTTTATTATGACAGCAGTAAATAACATTATCATTTTATTTTTTGGGTCACAGACAACATTGTCACATTCATTAAAACAGATAAACAGGCACAATAGGCTAAAATATGCTACAACAAAAACCAGGAAAAAATAAAATAAAACAAAAAGTAAATATTAGGAGCATATTGTTTGAAATAACTTTTCATATATATATGTGTATATATATAATAACTATTCCTTTTATATTTTCACAGTGATATGGCAGAATATCTATGGTCAGTTTTAGTCAAGGTACTTTTGTTTGTTTGATGTTTGTTTCTTCAAACTAAAGGACCAAATATTTTGATTTTTTTCTCTCATAATAGACTTCACTTAACAGAATTAATTTTATGGTCCCAGATATCTGAAAACACTACATGACAATAGAAACTTAAAATAATTTATAATGCTTTAAAAATCACACTTATTTTTACTAGTGAAGATTTATACATTGTTAGCATCAGATCTGAGTTATTCATAATAGAAATTATAAGACTTTAATAAAAATCAAAAAGTAAAAGCAAAAAATTGAATGTTATTTCTTTTTATCATATAGAAATATAGAGCTATAAAAATCTTACTACATGATCTAGTAATAGTAATATATTTTGTACCAATCACTGCAAAAATCACCTTTACTGAGAATATAAGTTGATATGTGTAGTAAATAAGTTGTCGATATCCAATTTAATACTCAAACAGTACTGTAATGTATGTACTATATTCCTAACTGATTGGTCTAAAAAAAAGACTCATTCCATGCCAAAAATTATTTACAGAGCATCTTTTATGCTTGGCACAGGTATAGGTTACAACAATTATTATGCCATTTCTCCAGTTCAATTCTCTGTAGACTTTATAAACTTTTATAGTTTTAGGTCCTTTTTTCTGTCAAAATTGAGTAGGGAGCAATGAGTTTTCAGATTCAGGGCAGAGCCAACTAACAGTGAGGACATGTAAATTGATCCATGATAATGCCTAGCCCCAGGACCAAACTTACAGAAGCACCTGTTCACTCCTAATGGTATCCTGGTGCAGGGCTATTTACAAGATCTTCCTCTAGTCCATAGTTGCTACCCCCTACTGTCACCCCATCTGGCTGGGGCCTACTTCCTAGCCAAAAGTAAAATGTAAGAACTTTATTCCAAGTGGTTTCCTGGGGATATTTTCTTCTTTAATTATTGTGCATTTGAAAAGACATTACATACAAATTGTTAAACTATGCAGATGACAGATGCATGATTATTAGAACGGCATTTCCTAAATTTCATACAGCATAATGTGTTTTTAAAAGAAGAAAATAAGTAGGATAATCTTTGGGAAGTCATCTGAGAATACTAATGGGAAAATTGCTGCATCGAATACCTAAAGTTATCAAAGTTTATGAATTTTTTAATTGTAAATATCAAAGAAAGGAATGTCTTTCTTCCATAATATGCAAAAATGTACACATTAAATTCTAATAAGATGAAAGCAAAAAATATAAAGTTATAAGTAGTACTTTCAGAACTCCGATAAAATGCCTTTGTACTCTCAAGAGTCAATAAGAACTATTGGAATGTATTTTGTACTAGGACAAAAAAGTTTCTTGGTAAGTTTTAAAACTTAACATCAATCTCATTTACCAGTCTAATATTTTAACACTTTCATAATATTAAGTGAAGTGAAAAATTTATATAATAAAATACACCTATATTTTTGACATGGTGGATTTAATTTAGCTATTCTCTTTACAAAAAGAACTTTTTGTTTTTGTTTACTTGGTATGCTTTCTACTAACAGTATTAGGCAATTATTATTTGTGAGTGTATATAAATATATATATACTCTTGCTTCATTTTGGCTTTCTCAAAGCTTAGTCTTTGCTATTATCTCAAGGATCACTTCTGGATAAATTTCTGGCACCATAAAGGTTCTTAAGATTGAGCCAGTTTATCTGTTTAAAAATCACATGCCCTATCCATTGTGCTATCACTCCACCCTTACTCATGTGTATTTTGACATATTTAAACTTTTTTTTATAAGAAATAGATAGTTGGAAGAATGAGAACAATCAGTGCTGACGGGGATGTGGAGAGAAAAGAACTCTTATCCACTGCTGGTGGGAATGCTGTCTAGTCCAACCTCTATGGAAAGCGATATGGAGATTCCTCCAAAATCTGGAAATTGAACTCCCATTAGACCCAGCTATTCCACTCCTAGGGATATACCCTAAGAACACAAGAATTCAATACAAAAACCCCTTCCTTACACCTATATTTATTGCAGCACTATTCACAATAGCCAGGCTCTGGAAACAACCAAGACGCCCTTCAACAGACGAATGGCTAAAGAAACTGTGGTACATATACACAATAGTATATTATGCAGCCATCAGGAGAGATGAAGTCATGAAATTTTCCTATACATGGATGCACATGGAATATATCATGCTGAATGAAATAAGTCAGAGGGAAAGAGGGAGAAGCAGAATAGTCTCACTCATCTATGGGTTTTAAGAAAAATAAAAGTCATTTTTGCAACAATACTCAGAGACAATAGAGGAGGGCTGGAACTTTTAGATCACTTCTTAAAGCTCACCACAAAGAGTGGCAAGTGCAGTTAAAGAAATAACTACACAGAGAACTACCATAATCATGTGAATAAAAGCGGGAAGTGGAAAACCTGTCTGGAGTACAGATGGGGGTGGGATGGGATGGAGGGATATTTGGGACTTTGGTGGTGGGAATGTTGCACTGGTGAAGGGGGTATTCTTTACATGACTGAAAGTTAATTGCAATCATATATGTAATCAAGATGTTTAAACTAAGAAAAAATAAAAAAAAAGAAAATCTACAAAATTTATATAAAATATATTAAAAAAAGAAATAGATAGTTGGACATATTTTAAGAATGATGAAAGTTAAAATGTTTTGAAAATTAGTGGTAGTGTATTGTTCCTGGGTATACAGATACATCTCATTTGAGGAAATTAATATATATTATATAATTTATATGACATATAATTTATTTATAATTAAACGTATATATATATATATTTTTTTTTTTTTTGGTTTTTGGGCCACACCCGGTGACGCTCAGGGGTTACTCTTGGCTATTCACTCAGAAGTCGCTCCTGGTAGGCACAGGGGACCATATGGGGAACCGGGGGATCGAACCGCAGTCTGTCCTAGGTTAGCGCTGGCAAGGCAGGCACCTTACCTCCAGAGCCACCGCCCGGCCCCCACGTATAATTTAATATATCATTTATACTAACATATATATTAATACTGGGATGTTACCCAGTGTATTAAATACTATTTTCTTTGATAAGTTCTTTTATACCATTAGTTATAATAATCTTTCTTACTGGGAAGAAAGGGTAAAAGTCTCAGCAGTCTTAGATATTCCTAATTATACTGTTATCCTATAGTGCAAATATGCTATAATTTCTAGCAATGTCAGTTTCTGATCATATAATACTACTAAGTATTTTATTGCACATCTAGACTAATCAAGCTTCATGATTTAAAATACCAAGCATCGGGGCTGGAGATAAAGCACAGCGGTGTTTGCCTTGCAAGTAGCCACTCCAGGACCAATGGTGGTTCAAAGCAACATATGGTCCCCCGTGCCTGCCAGGAGCTATTTCTGAGCAGATAGCCAGGAGTAACCTCTGAGAGCCGCTGGGTGTGGCCCATAAACAAACAAACAAACAAACAAAAAACAAGATTAACAGTCAAATCTAAATGGATTTAACTTCACAATAGCAGATCTGAACCCTAACTTGTACTGAGAAAAAAACACAGAACACTTCATGACATTGAAACCTTGGCCAAGCTAATAGAAGCAATGACAATTGTGACTATATTAAACTAATTTTTTTCACACTGTAAAAGAAACAATGGCTAGAAGATAAATATAACTCATGGGGCCGGAGAGATTGCACAGTGGTATAGCATGTTTGCCTTGCATGCGGCTGACCCAGGAGGAACATGGGTACGATCTCTGTCATCCCATATGAACCCTGAGCCAGGAGCGATTTCTTAGTGCATAGCCAGGAGTAACCCCTGAGCATCACCAGGTGTGGCCCCAAAACAAAACAAACAAACAAAAATTAATTGAAAAATTATATAACCCCAAAACTGAGAGAAAATATTTGCCCAAAATTCATTTTACAAAAGCTTAGTAATACTTAAGATATACAAAGAACCAGTGAACATTATCAAGTATTAAAAAACAAAATAAAAAACCAAAACAAAAAATAAGCCTAATAGAGGCTGGAGCGATAGCACAGTGCTAGGGGTTGGCCTTGCACACGGATGACTAGGGACAAACGGTCCAATCCCGGGCATCTCATGTGATTCCCCCTGCCTGCCAGGAGCGATTTCTGTGTGCAGAGCCAGGAGTAACCCCTGAGCACTGCCCGGTGTGACCCCAAACAAACAAACAAACAAACAAACAAAAAAGCCCATTAAAAATGGGGAAAAGTGCTGAAAACTGGGACATTCTGGGAGCAGGAACAGGCTAACTTCATACCCTGTGGTAGCGTCAGCAATTGCAACCACAACTCACAATCATTGCCATGGCAATGGTCCAGCTTCACTGCTTTGCAGAGACTGTCAACTCACTAAAATTCCAGGTATGCTGGTACTTGGACTGAGATCTTCAGGCTTTTGTTGGAGTGATGTGGGTAGCCTTATACCATCTTTTTGTACTTCAGAAGACTCTGCAGTCTCAGACATACCCTCTAGCTACCACTTTGTCAGCCACAAAACTTGGAACCCCTGGACTAAGCAACCATGTTTGAGACCACACCTCTAAATTTTTCAATACTGACACCCCAGATAGCAACATATCAAATTAGAGGCTAAAGTAGCATAGAAGACACCTAAAGTTAGTAAAAAAAAAAAAAAGTAATATAATGATCAACTAGCAGACAATGATATAATGATCCTATTGTGATATATAATGTGATCCTGTTGTGATATATAATGATATCAAGAATTGTTTTCTTATATTTAAATATGTTATTACCATTTAGTTGTTTAAGAGCAATTACATCATTTAGGATAGGAATCCAGGGACAATGGAGGGAACTTTACACTGGTGGTGGGATTGATTTTGGAACAGAGAATGGCAGAAACAAATCTATTGTGAGAAACTATGTAAACCAAGTTGTTTAATAAAGTAAAAAAAAAAGTTAAATGGGGAAAGAGAACAGAAATTTTTGGGGCATATATGCAGATGATCAAAAGGTCTATAAAATGCTCTATCTCTCATCATCAGGAAAATCTGAATAAAAACATCAAAAAATAGCACCATGCACACATCATAAAAAATGAAAACAAAAAGTGTTGTCATTGGTGTAGGAAAAAGAGCTCTCACAGCCATAGGAATGTAGACTATACAGTTTTTTTTTAAATGGCATCTCAAAATAATCAGGAAGTGAACTTTCATGTCCCAGAATTACCACATTTTGGCATCTACCACAAAGATTCAAGAATTCTGTTCACAAAAGATATTTGAACCTCCATGTTTATTGTAACAGTGTTCAACAAAACTTTTGGAAATGATCCATATATTCATGAACAGATGACTGGGTAAAGAAGTGATGGTGCAAACACATAGTGGAATACTACTGAGCTAAAAAAATAGGGACCAGAGTGGTTGCAAGGTGGTAGGGAGCTTGCCTTGCATGGAGCTGACCCACACCAACAGGGTTCAATTCTAGTCATCCCATATGGTCCCCCGAACAAGGAGTGATTTCTGAGCACAGAGCCAGGAGTATGACATAAACATGAGAGAAGAAGAAGAAGAAGAAGAAGAAGAAGAAGAAGAAGAAGAAGAAGAAGAAGAAGAAGAAGAAGAAGAAGAAGAAGAAGAAGAAGAAGAAGAAGAAGAAGAAGAAGAAGAAGAAGAAGAAGAAGAAGAAGAAGAGCGAGAGAGAAAAAGAGAGAGAAGACAAACAGATGTGATCTCCCTCATCTGTGGATATAAAGAACTTATAAGAAAATAAATGATCAATGACAGATGAGACTGAGATCCAGTCTTTAGCATGGAATTTACCCAAGGGAGGAGAGGGCAGATAGGATGCAGAGGATACAGACTATTTTAATGTATGAACTTTTACCAGTGCTGTAATATATGAGCTAGAATAAATTAAAATTTAAAATATATAGGACCAGAGAGAGAGCACAGCGCGGTAAGGCATTTGCCTTGCATGCAGCCGAACAAAGGTTCAAATCCCGGCATCCTGTGTGGTCTCTCGACCTTGCCAGGATCGATTTCTGAGTGCAGAATCAGGATTAACTCCTGAGTGCTGCTGGGTGTGACCCAAAACCACCCCCCCATTTTTTAAATATATGATCTATTCCATTTCCGTGATCCAGAGAGAAAGCATGTTTATTGTCAGTTCTTTAGTACCCTTGTCTGTCTCTCGTGATCACTCTGCCTCCTTCTATTCTCCTTACATAGCTCTATCTTCCATGTTCACAGATGAATATATATTTAATTTTCTATTAAAATATTATTTCATGTACTATTTTAAGAGTACTTCTAAATATACATTTAAATTATCTGTTGTGAGATCTATCTTTAACTCCTATCCGACAAATAATTTAAAATATCACTAAATTTTAGCATATTGAAAGACATTCTAAAACTAGAGTTTATTGGGTTTTTTTTTTGTTTTTTTTTTTTTGTTTTTTTGGTTTTTGGGCCACACCCAGTGACGTTCAGGGGTTACCCCTGGCTATGCGCTCAGAAGTCACTCCTGGCTTGGGGGATCATATGTGAAACAGGGGATCGAACCGTGGTCCATCCTAGGCTAGCGCAGGCAAGGCAGCAGGCACCTTACCTCCAGCGCCACCGCCCGGCTCCCTAGAGTTTATTGTTAAAAGACATGTTGACATGTGGGAATTTACTTAAAGTTTCTAAATGCCATTTTCTTCCATTCATGATATCTAAGGAATTTGCCTCAACTATATTATGCAAATGATGCTACACTAGGAAGTATTTTGATTCATTTTAACCTATGTACCAAATGAGAAGGAAGGATTCAAAATTTTCTAAGCTCTGCTTGTTTATTAACATAATTATTTCTAATAAAATATTAAAAATCATGCACATTAACTTTTTATCTACCCTAAATTATATTTAAATGCAACATCTAAAATATCTACACACTTAACTATTGAGAAAAGCTTTTTAACAATTGTGCACAATCAATATTTTGTTCTTTGCACTAGTAGATGAACTGTTTTACAAAAGCATTTTGAATCTGAGCAGGAATTTGTCTCACTGAACAATAGATTGTGGTGGGGTCACAATTCTGAAGGTTAGCACTGAACTGGATTGCACTCAAAGTTATATGTAACATGGACCATACTACTATAAGGAGATTCTAAACAAGCTTTCACATGAGAATACAAGTTCCTCAGCTAATCACTATTATCAGGTAACAGGCATTACAGTATGTTTTTGGAACAGCTTCTATTTATAATTTTCATAGGACTGTAGTCACCCATGTGATCCATGATTACCTACAGAAAAATCTCTAGATGGTGCCAGAGAGATAGTACAGACAATAGACCTAGTGTTTGCTTTGAACACATCTGACCAGGATTTGATCCCTGGCGGCTCATGTTTCCTAGAGTACCAAGACTGATTCTTGAGAGAAAACATGGGAGTAAGCTTTCAGCACAGTTGGGTGTGGCAAAATAAATAATAAATAAGTAAGTAAATAAATAAATAAAAAGAAAAAAAGAGAAATTGTAAAAAAAATTACCCAGAGGACAAAGTTAAAAATTTATTTTTGCTTAAAATGACAAGTTTAGAGTTGCTATTATTTGTACAAATAAAAAAGTAAACTATATTATAAAATTTCCCATATTTTTAAAGAAATGGAAAAATATTTTCTCAGCTTGTTACTTTGAAATAGTTTATTTATCAAGACATATTTTTTAATTGCATTTAATTACTTGATATGCTTAAATATCTTTTAAATATTCAAAATTTTGCTTTTGATAACTGACTACAAATATAAAGACTACATTTAATAGACATAGGAAAAATTGGCAAAAGGAAAATAATTTAGAGTTTTGTAAAAAGCAATTTTTTATGTTTCATTTTATTTCAAATGTAGTATTGACTAAAACAGACACATTTCAGTTAATATATTACAATCATAAGACTGTTTCAGAAATAGGTAAAATTCATTTCTAGGGTCAAATAATCTTCATTCCTTTCTCTCACTGTATCTTCTTAGTTTCTCTTTTTAAGTATAACAAAAAACCTGATACTGTGGCAAAGATTCATTGCCAAAATATGTATGTATATATAAATTATACATGTTTCATTCATTACTTCTCTTGTAGATAATTTGAAAATGGAAACAAACTTCACAAAATGATATCAATACACATATTTCATAATTAGAAATAAATCTTTTAGATCATAAATACTATTTGGAGAAAAATGTAGATCTTCTTTGAGCAATTTGCTATTTAATTATTCTAATCTGTTCATTAAATGCCCACCCTCCAGATACCATGCTGACTAATGAGTTATAAACAAGAAAAATCTTCTGAAAGCTGTAGAGGCAAGATTTGTTGAAAGATAAATTATGCCATTTTCCCCTTAAGACATCAGGCTTGCCATTATATATTATTTTTCCCCATAAAAACTAATATTCAGAGCACTTCCTAGATTTTTCTAATAAAAATAAGTATTAAATTTTCAACCCCAACCCCTTGATTATACAGAACAACTGTGATTAAAGGACAGTTCTATCCAGTAAACTATGCAGCCTTAAAGAAAACTCTTTTGTCAGATATGCTGAAAGGCACTTACTTGCAGTGTTGGAGAATCTTTTTCCAGAGTTCCCCAGCTAAGCACCCAGACTTGGTCATGGGATTTGTCATAGTGTAATTTCACAGGGACAGGATCTGTGCTTACTGCCTGTAACAGTAGGAGTTAAAAAAAAATGTCAGTCTAAATTATCAGTTTAAAACCAGTCCAGAAAAAGCAGAAATGTAACACTGATGGTTAAAATTTAAGTTCACACAGCCAAACCCTTTTTGATCCCTGGCAATGCATAGGACTACCTGGAGTGATCCTTGAGCACTGAGATAGGAATAATTTCCAGGAAGTATGTAAATAAATATACCAAGTAAGATATTCTAGAATTTTAGAATAACCTAAAAGTTTAGATGTTAAATAACGAAAAAATGTTGAAAATTACCTAAGTTTCTAAATTCATTTTTGAGGAGTATTGATATATGCACAGTCTTTTAGCTATTATCAGCAGGGCTGAGATTTGCTAGTAGATTTTCTTTTCCAATTTAAAAGTGACAAAGAGACAATCAAAAGTTCTTTCAAGTGATGTAATAAATAAAAGGTCTTTTAGGTATAGCTGATGAATAGTGAGCAATGTGTGAAAAGGTCTAGTACTACCAGTAAAATTAGAGATGTTTTAAAAATAATTAGCATTTACTGGCTAGAAATACACTATTCCTATCCAATGGAATATAAAATATATGAGGGGCCAGAATCATAATGTAGCAGTAGTGAGTTTGCCTTGCACGTGGCTGAGTCAGAACAGTTTGATCCCCTGTGACCAATATGGTCCCCTAAGGCAGGAGCGATTACTGAGTGCATATCCAGGTGTAACCCCTGAGCAACACCAGGTGTGACCCAAAAACTCCCCAAAAATACATAAAAGAGACATTAATAGTATTTTGTATTTAAAACATATGTGAACCAGAGGGTAAAAGAATCTAAAGTAATCAATATACACCACAAAAAAATACAAAGTATATGAAGTCCCAGAGGAAATACAGGTTGAGATAAGAGAAAGCAGCTGTAGTCAGTGCTTCAATTGGGTTTTGAGCAGGGCTTTTACTTCATTCTTCTTTGGGGGTGCAGTTGGGTCACAACCAGCTTTCTGCTGGCTTTGTATTCAGGGATCCCTCCCAGCAGTGTTTGGGGAACTAGATGATGTAACTGGGGATAAAATGCCCTGCATGCAAGGGAAGAGCCTTAACCCCTGTACTATCCTCTGCCCAGGACAAATCAAATTCTTTTTCTATTTTTTAGTAAACTTGTGTTTTATATTCACTTTATGCTGCTTTGTAGACATTGATAAATAACTTTTTGTTCTAATATTTCAATACACTGTGCAAGAATACAATTTATTCTTATTCAGAAGACTTTCCTTTTGTTAAACATTCCATTAAAACAACTTCCTAATTGTTCTCAAAATGTCTAGAGTTAGCTAAATATAACTTTCTTTTTTTTTTAGGGGCATAAAATTATCAACGGCCAAGAGAATAGGAATACGATAGAGGGTAGGATATTTCATTGCATGAGACTGACTCAGGTTCTATCCTCATCACCCCATATAGTTCCTCAAGCACTGCCAGGAGTGATCCTTGAGTAGAAAGCCAGGAATAAGCCTGTGCAATGGCATGTGATATATGTGACACAAAACAACAACAACAACGACAACAAAGTATAAATGTAAGACTCATTCTACGCTAGCCATATACAAATAAATAACCTTAATTTGTTATAGTGAAATATGAAATAATAGCAACACAGAACTTGGGGCTTAGTCTGGACATGAAGAACAGTGAAGCACAGCTTGTTTATCAGTTTGACAAGGAGAAGACCAGCTGGCTAATTAAGTGAACCTAATTTAAACTAATGATGTAGATTCTCAGGATAATGTGCTAATGGCTAGAGGAGAACGCTGATGACACTTAAGAATACTCCCAAGGTGTTATAATAAGCCACTTCTGCATCCAAGCAGAAACCTGATTTTGCTTCACCGAAGACTAAATGAGGTCAGATGTTTACTAGTTAATCTTTTCTACAAAAACATCACCTGTTCACCATTCTCACGCAAATTTTAATGGTAATAAAAGCAGTCATTGAAACTGTGGTGTTGAAAGCGGCACTAAGTTTACAAATCCCATTCAAACATTGTAAATTTTTTCTCCTTTTGAAAATCTCAAAAATGCTACTGCTGTATCCAGTAGCAGCAAACAAATCAGTGATCCTTTATATAAAAAATAATATTTAGTATGAACTGTGTAAGATTTTATGTTGTTAACAGGTGAAATTAACAGAATTAAAATGGAAGAAACTGAAGTGTGACACACTTTTCATTTATTAATAAGGTTGTTTGGGGCCTACAGAGTGTAGGCATTTGCTTTGCACCTGGGTTTGCTCCCTAGCACCCCATATAGTACCAGGATCATGCCAGAAATGGTCTCTGAGTGCAGAGTCAGATTAAAACTTGAGCATCTCCAGGTGTGCCTCCTTACCTTCCCTATTTTCCCACTCCAAGAAAAAGGTTTGATTTTGATTTCTCATACCACACTAGAATTTTTTTTGTATTTCCTATAATTTATCAGTTGATTACATGTTCATAGTTATTATACTTAGTTTTCTATTTACTTATGAGACACATAGAAAAAGGAACAAGGTATGTTGTTAGAATATTAGGAAGTACAATTGCATTTAGAAACAAAACAAGGCTGACACCATATCCAGTCTTAGTTGAGAAAGCTGGTCAAGTTGAGAATAAACTTTGACAAAATTTTTACCATGGAATTGACTTAAAGGTATTTTGTCATTGATTGTAAGTAAAGTTTCACTTGAGTATTTTTAAGCTAACTTTTTAGTTTTTAGTTGATGCAGAGAGGGTGAGACCTGGAACTGCTCAGGGCTTACTTCTGTTTCTATGCTCATGGATCATCCTAACAGTGCTCAGGGACCAAAGGGAGTTCTAGTAATACTAACCATGGCTGGTCACATGCAAGGCAAGTGTCTTAATCCCTATATATTTAACCGAAGTTTTTAAGTAACCAGAAATATTTTTTTAATTTTTCAATATCTTTATTTCTTTCTTTTTTTTTTTTTTTTTTTTTGGTTTTTTGGGTCACACCCGGCAGTACTCAGGGGTTACTCCTGGCTCCATGCTCAGAAATTGCTCCTGGCAAGCACGGGGGACCATATGGGGCACCGGGATTCGAACCGATGACCTTTTGCATGAAAGGCAAACGCCTTACCTCCATGCTATCTCCCGGGCCCCAATATCTTTATTTCTTTAACTTTGAATTGACAGAGTCATTAAACATAGGAGGCTCAATATTTAATTCTATCAAATCTATCATTTAAATATTGTATTTAAATTTGAAAAATCTTT
>PVKC010005876.1:0-32254 GCA_004027635.1 Crocidura indochinensis | reverse complement strand
CATGCTCAGAAATTGCTCCTGGCAGGCACGGGGGACCATATGGGGCACTGGGATTCGAACCGATGACCTTTTGCATGAAAGGCAAATGCCTTACCTCCATGCTATCTCCCGGGCCCCATTCTTACGCATTTTTCACCTGCTTGGACAACAGTCCTTTCTCATGTAAGTCTCTAACTGGCATCAGCTGAAGTAACAGGGCATCTCTGTATTATTCCCTATAGAGTTCCCACTACCTCATAAGATAGGTTTGACAAATCAGAAGAGCTGTAGAGGGTTGCCCAGCACCACCCAGCATATATGTGACAGAGAAGGACTTCAAAGTTGCTGACATCAAAGTCTTGCCTATTTAGGTGTTCTTACGCATATATAGGAAGGACTGGAGAGATAGTACAGGAATTCAGGCACTTATTTTGCATGTGGTCAACCCCAGTTTGATTCCTAGCAATACATATAGTCCCCCAAGCACCACCAGTAGTGACCCTTGAGCTCAGATCCAGGAATAAGCCCTGAGCACTGCAAGGTGTGGCCCTCAAGCCAGAGCAAACTGAATAAGCACATATATTTTGCTTTTAACTCTGTTTAGATGGATTACTCAGTCTATATCAAGACTACTCAATAGCCCTGAATCTCTGCTGAGAAAGCAGTCGTGATATCTCAGAGTAGGAGCATAATTTTTTTTTTTTTTTTTTTTTGGTTTTTGGTTTTTGGGTCACACCCGGCAGTGCTCAGGGGTCACTCCTGGCTCCATGCTCAGAAATTGCTCCTGGCAGGCACGGGGGACCATATGGGGCACCGGGATTCAAACCGATGACCTTTTGCTTGAAAGGCAAATGCCTTACCTCCCTGCTATCTCCCAGGCACCAGGAGCATAATTGTGTTGGTCTGTGAGGGCTAGCCTAAACCCAGTCATACAAAATAGTTTTTGCTATCCTCCTGTTGCTTCCTTGTAGCTCATACTTATTTGGGAATTTTGTGATTTCTTTTAGTTAAGCTAGAAAGATGTACACTTTTACCATTATTATTATCCAGCTTCAAATTATCTTTGATGTTTGAAAGCTCTCAGAGACCATTTGAAGAGTGAAGTAACTACTTGGAGACATATCCCACAGCTAATCTTGAGAAACTTTTAAAGTGACAGTTGAAATTCATAAGGATTCAAGGTTCTGCTCCTCTCTTCCTCCCTCCCTCTTCTTCTCTCCCCTCCCTCTCTCTTACCCTCTCCCTCTCTCTTTTCCATCTCCCTCTCCCTCTCCCTCCTCTTTCCCTTCTCCCTCTCCCCCTCTCTTCTCTCTCCCCCCTCTTTTCTCCTCCCTCTCTTCTTTCTTTCTCTCTCCTCTCTCCTCTCCCTGTCCCTCTCCCTCTCTCCCTTTTTCTCTTTTTCTCTCTTCCCTTTCCTCTCTCTCCCACTCTTTTTCTCTCTCCCCCTCTCTGCTCCCTTTCCTCACTCCCACTCTCCCTCTCTCCTCTTTCCCTCTTTCTTTTCCCTTTCCTTTGTCTTTCTCTCCTCTCTTTCTCTTTTCCTCCCTCTCTTCCCTTTAAGAAAAATAAAGGAAAAGAAAAAAAAGGATTCAAGGTTCCCTTAAGCAGAATCTAGATCCACAACCAAATTTACCCAAATTCTACCTTTTAGGTTTCAGCCATAGCAGCCTTTTGTTCTAATAGCTATTTTTATTTATTTATTTTGCTTTTTTTGGACCACATCCAGTGACACTTAGGGATTACTCCTGCTATGTGCTCAGAAATCGCTCCTGACTTGGGGGACCATATGGATCGTCGGGGGATAAAACTATGGTTTGTCCTAGGTCAGCTGCATGCAAGGCAAATGCCCTACCACTTTGTCACCCCTTCGGCCCCTAATAGCTGTTCTTTTGCCAATAAACTACTTCAGGGTAGATGGATTATGATGTGGTCAGATCAGGATGTTGGAATCAACAGGCCTGCCTAGAATTGCATCCCATCCCTACTCTAGGTATATATTTAGCCTACTAACTTGATCTAAAAATGTTGGTTTCCTCCCCTGGAAAAGAACGTCATATTTTTTAGAAAGGTGGTCAGAACTTTATGAGGCAATCCCTGTAAATTCCATAGCTTGATGCCTAATAAGTGATTACTGTCCAGTGCATAGTTGCCCAGTGCCAACTGTTAATTGAAATAAAAATTTTCACCCATCAATCATCTGGGTTATAAAAGGTTAGTAAAGGATTTAATAAGAAAGCCTTTTAAGAAAAGATTCCTAAGGAGCCAAAAAGGTGATTTTTAGTTTTGTTTGTTATTTGTTTACAATTAATATTTAGGGTCCAGAGAGATGACATGTAGGTAGGGCATTTGCCTTGCATACAGAACGATGGTGGTTCTAATCCCAGCATCCCATATGGTTCGAATGCCTGTCAGGAGTGATTTCTGAGTGTAGAACCAGGTTTAACTCCTGAGTGATGCTGGGCGTGACCCAAAACAAACAAACAAACAAAAAAAGATATTGTTTCATATCTGATAAAGTAAATGCAACTTAACATGTATAAATTCTGAACAGACATAAAATAAGAGGAAAATCAACAATGTAAAACTTGTGTAAGCAGATTTATGCAAAGAAATGAACAGGGTACTGCAGTATTCACTGACCCTGTTTATCCTTGAATTGTGACAAAGGCAAAAGATTTCTATAGACTTTCACTGAAGGACATCATGATTGCCTTGCATGAAGCTGACCTTATGTTTGGTCCTCAGCATCCCATATGGTTCCCTGAGCAACCCTAAGAGTGTGAAACAAAGAGTACCTGAGTGTGTTGGTAAAAGTAGTTTTGTTGGACTTAGTAGTTGTAAGTAATGCTTGGCTTGCCTACATTATGCTAATCAAGAATGGGACAATCATACTGTATTCATAAATGATACATGTCCCACTGTAGCATATCCGAAATTGAAATTGAGATAGGAATACAAAATAGATTGTTTGTTAGGAATGAAACTCAGGGCCTGGGGCCTTGCATATGGCCAACCTGGGACAAACCTGGGTTCAATTCCCAGCATCCCATATGGTCCCCTGAGCCTTCCAAGAGCAATTTCCAGAAAAACAACCTCAGGGCCTTATACATGCTTGGCACTATTTTTAATGTACAGATTTGATAATCAAGTGAACTATATTCATTATAGAAAAATAAGTGGAGATTATTTGGTTTGATCACCCTTTTGTTTGTATGTGGGTGATAATGTTATATATGTCTGTTTGAAATCATCATGAATTGAAAATTACAATGCTGGGGCCAGCGCAGTGGCGCTAGAGGTAGGGCATCTGCCTTGCAAATACTAGCCTAAGACTGACAGAGGTTAGATCCCCTGTCGTCCCATATGGTTCCCCCAAGCCAGGGGCGATTTCTGAGTGTATAGCCAGGAGTAACCCCTGAAAGTCAAATGGGTGTGGCCCCCAAAACCCCCAAAAAATTACAATGCCATTATTATTGAAATTTTCAATGCTAGTATTGATTTTTCTTCATTTTGGAAATTGCCCTGCCTACCTGACTGCCATCTTGCCCCCACCGTTAGAGGTGTCACTTGCATAAACTAAAAGGGAGAAGAAAGCCTGGTGCAGACTTCATTTTATCTCAAGTGCTCATTCTCTCTTGTCTTCTCCCACCCACCCACCCCCGTTGCATACAGTTTGCACACCTAAGTTTGTGCATATGCACACTGGCTTCTCTGCCTCCTTCCATACTTGTCTAATTTACACGCCTCACTCATGTCTGTCTCTTAACTACTCTGACGTTGCTTTTATTTGTGTCTGTTACTCTGTGTCTATCTCTCCTTATTGAAGTCATTCAGAGCGCCTTCCTCATTCAGAGACAGAATGTGCTTTCTCTGGGCTGGTGCCAGACTGTGGAGAGAGGAGGGCTTTCAAACTCTACTTGGATTCCTTACTAAACCACATTGCAGTTATGCTTAGCATCTGGCGACCAGTTTATCCACTTAATATACCCCAAAACTTGCCTATATCTCTTTTGATCTGGGAATAAATATTGTTTCAAAGTTGGAAACCTAGTTTAATTTTTTGGAGGCTGCACAGTGAAAGTATCAGAATAGTCCCAACTATAATTAAATTAGATTTTTAGAACCTTTTTAAAATGAAAGATAGGCAGATGCTACTCTTTACAGGAACTAAGTTAACAGAATATGAGGTGAAGAACAGCTTAATTCAGCCACATGCCAAGAGCTTAAACTAGTGCTTTTTAGTTAGAATCACAGTTGCACACATATCCGTATACACATATGTATATTCAATTATGTGCACATACTATTACACATTTTAGAGATGGATAGATTTTTTTATAATAGCTTTTATTGTCGAAGTGGAAATTTTTTTCTTTTTCTGCCTGTCAGTGCTTAGAGGTTACTGCTGACTCTGTGCCTAGGAATGACCACTGTTGGTTCTCAGGGGTAACATCAGTGCTAGGGATCAATCTTTTTAGCTTCTTGCCAGGCAAGCACCTTAACCCCTTTACTCTTTCTTCAGCCTCAGAAAATAGTGGATTTTTAGATGTTTGTTAAATTGTTTGGTTCTAATGTTAGGAAGTTTTGTTTCTTGATTTTCTAGTGTAAAAACACTGGAGTTAATATACAAGAAGATAAACATTAAAGAATTTGGGGAGAAGTTACTGTGATAGGAATAGAAAATTGAAAGGACGACTTCAAGTTAGTCATTTTTGCTGTAATACAGCATGGATTCCTTAGAAATTTCTGTTCTGTGTAAAATTGCACAATAGAAACCACATGAGACTTGAGGGAAAATGGAGTGTTGGGCACAATACTAAAAGCTTCATTAAAGACATATAAAAATACAGAAGTTAACCAAAAAATGTTTTACATAGATTAAATGATGTTAAAATACATATATGCTTATCTGCTATATAGGATAACTGGATGAGAAAATGTCATGTAATAAAGGGATGATTAAATCATTCTAGAACCCAGCACTTTGGGACAAGAGATAAAGAAATCAAGGGAGTGAAAGAAATGAGCAAGGGAACTAATAGGGCAATAGAGGTCAGGACGTGTATTATGCTGGTGATGTGGGAGAATGGTAGAATTATTTATTCAAAGCACAGACTCAGCTACACTGAGATCTGCATGAGATCAAAGCTGCAACCAACCAACTTTGTAATGTGCCTGTAAAACTGGGGTTGATGGGAATGGGTATGGGGAACATTGCTGGAAGGCAGTTGACTCTGGTGGTATTGAAATATTGGTATTGAAATATTATATGACTAAAATTCAGCTATCTGTAACTTTTGAAGTCATGGTTCTTTCAATAAAAATTACTAAAAAAACATAGATAGTAAATGAAATATGTCAGTTTTCCTTAAAAAAGACTGGACCTTACATTAACTCTTGAGGTAGATTGCAGCTTGCCAGTTATTCTGATGTAGAAGGAAGGTTATTGGAAGCTGATGAAAAGTCATCACACCAGATTTAGGTAATGTGGCTCCTAAAATGCATAGAGTGGAGGTAGACCATGAGTATTTGATGGTGGGGGGAAGTCAAGAGTACATTTTGTTTATTTTTACATAGCTCAGTTAAATTAAATATAATTTTATGTATTTGGGCAGTGTTTCTTGAAAAGTTATGCAATAGTTGAAATAACTTTTCATTATATTCAAATTATTTTTTCTTTGAGGTAGTGATTCTCTTCTTTTTGTTCTTTTTTTGTTTTTGTTTTTTGGTTTGGGTTTTGGGTTTTGGGGGCCACATCTGACAGTGCTCAAGGGTTACTCCTGGCTATCTGCTCAGAAATAGCTCCCGACAGGTAGGGAGGATCATATGGGACACGGGGATTCAAACCACCTTTGGTCCTGGATCGGCTGCTTGCAAGGCAAACACCACTGTGCTATCTCTCTGGCCTCAAAAAGTTTTTTAATACAGCGATAGCTTTGGAATAAATTTGCTTTTTCGAAGCAAGTTATATATAGCAAAACTCATTGTATTGCATTTAATCGAAATTGTTGTTTTTATGTCATTTGATAACAAGAGATAATACATCACATTTCCTCAAAGACATGTGAGAATTTTGAGTCTCCTGGAATAGTAAAAGGAGTATATTTCTATGAAGCCAACGATTTAGTTTGAGTTTCTTCCACTTTTATACCACAAACATGGTATTGTTCACTCAGCACATTATCATGATAGACACGTGATGCTTTTAATGTCTAAACATGGATGAGTAATTTAATATTTATAAATATATCAAATATATGTAAAGCAAGCTTAGAAAGCCTATTGTTTTAAAGATATTGTTTTATAAATCTATTGCTAAATTAAGAATAGTAGTGTAGTTCTCAACAGGGGAACCCCTTATCCCTGCCAAAGAGAAGAATGCTGAGTGGAAAAAAAAATAGTACTTTTATATGACTTAAGAATACTAAAATAGTATGTGGAAGTTTGAAAAACATTTGTTGAATACAAGCAATAACAGTAAGCTTTATTTAACAAATCCTGATAATACAGTACCATGTGTTTGGCAGGATTTCCAGCTGTACAAATGTTACCAAAGTCTTGGTTAATGGTTTTGAGCTCATTAGCCTAGTCTAAGGTTGACTTTTTTTCCTTTTTGGGCCACACCATTCTATACTCAGGGCTTACCCTTGGCTCTGTGCTCAGGGACTTGTCCTGGCAGTGCTTTGTGGGGAGTGAGAGGCTAACATATGCATTATGGAGTGTCAAACCAGGTTGGCCACAAACAAGCCTTACCTTTTGTACTATCTCAAGCCTGAAGGTAGGTTCTTAATCTTGACTGCAGAGTGAAATCATACAAGGAAGCTTATAAAGTCTGGGTGCCTGGGTCACAGCACAACCAGTTAAATCAGAATCTCCCTGAGTGGGACTCAAACATTAGTATTTTTAAAAGGTCATTTATTAGGTTATACCAACGAGCAGCAAAGTTGATGATCACTGCTGTAGGGCCACTTGAAAAAATCATTCCCCTTGCAAGAAAAGCTGTACCATTAACACAAATATTAGAAGTTCTTGGCTGGGGAGGAAGTGTGTGGTAGAGAAATGACCAAAACTAAACCCTCAAGGAAGCTCTACCATTCATGGCAGGCCACCAACAGGTTTTTATAGTTAGGGTTGAGAAGAGCTTATGTTTGGAAGTTCATTCTGAACGTTTGGAGATTGCACAGGAAAACAAAGCTAAAACTAAACGAAAAGCCTCTGATGCCAAATCCAAAAAAATTATTAGACTTATTTTTGTTTTCCTGAGGTCTGGTATTGAAAGACTTACTGGAAAGAAATCGTTTTTTTGTTTTGTTTTGTTTTTGTTTTTGTTTTTTTTGTTTTTTGTTTTTGGTTTTTGGGTCACACTCGGCAGTGCTCAGGGGTTACTCCTGGCTCCATGCTCAGAAATTGCTCCTGGCAGGCACGGGGGACCATATGGGGCACCAGGATTTGAACCAATGATCTTTTGCATGAAAGGCAAACACCTTACCTCCATGCTATCTCCCGGGCCCCATAGAAATCATTTAAGCAGTGCATATGGTCATTAATTCTAGTATGTTTTATTTTTATATAAAATTTTCCATCTTATAATATTGGATTATTTACATTTTAGAATGTAAGAGTTTATCAAATGTTATTTTAAACTGTGTGTTTAATTAAAGACATCCATAAGCTACAATCATAAGATGCTTAAGTTACCAAATAATGGATGTATGTGTTTCTGATGGTAGCACTCTTCCTCAGCCCTACGTGTAGTTAGTATAATCGCTTTACTCTGAGAAAACCTGATTCTCCAGTGGGTAGATTTATTTTCAGTTAAACCTGTGTAGTCTGTACTTAATCATGAATTACTTCCTGGTTTGAAAAACAGGCATAGTTATTTGTGGTATTTTTGTCTTGCGCCTCTGGCATCTTTGTGGTGTGAACCGGAGCTGTGCCATCTGTAGTCAAGTGAGATTATTTTTTTAAAAGGGACTGAAATGATTCACTGGAAAATTTCAGTGCAGCTTCTTAAGGAATGAACAGATAACCCTAGAAACATTCTTATTTGGTGTCATATGCTGGTGGGTAGTGGAAAAAAAAGGGAGGGGGAAGGTACAACTTGTTTCTTAACATTGGACTATTTTGAAAATTGGAGCAGTATATGCTAGAAAGAATTCCATGAAGTATCAATTAGCTAGCAGAGCTCTGCAAATGAATGAATAATTTTTTTTCTCTCTGACTTCGTTTGGAGCCAGTGAGGTTGATTTCTCACATATAAAACTCAATATGCTGCGCATTATAATAATTCTTTAATTCCTTTATGGCTATGTATGATAAAATCTTATGCTGAGATAGTTCCTAAACAGAGGGACTTGTTCCCTAATAAGTCTAATAATAACAATCCTAATATATCTGTGGAACCTAGAAAAGCCATTTCTATAAGGTGCTGGGTTTAATATATTTTCACTTAGTATGATACATATTTTAGCCTCTGAATTGATCTTTGTGTGCATGTGTGTTGTTTCCTTTTCAGAAAGAAGACATAGCTCATCCAGCAAGTCTTCGTTGGCCGCTCCTCCTACTTCAGTATTTCCCTTCTTCCCCTCACTGTCCAAAAGCAAAGGAGGCAGTAGCAGTGGAAACAGCCGTTCTTCCAGTGGAGCACCCTCCATAAGTCCCAAGTTGTTGAAATCACCCAAAGAGAAACTGCAGCCCAGGGGGAACACCAGGCCAATGCATCCCATTCATCAAAGTAGAGTACCCCATGGTCGAATGTGAGTATGACAAGAGGATTTTTAAAGCTTGCCTACTGGAGCCAGTAACATCTGAGATTCACTTAAGTGAAAATTCAAATACATATTATTTTTTCCTATCTTTGGAAAAAGTTTACTTCATAATAGCAATAATTAAGTAAGGTTATGAATGCATATTTATTGAGCTTTTATTCTGTGCCAGCTAATGAAATAGTTCTATGTGTACTTTTGTTTAATTACCAAAACAAGCCAATTTGAAAAAAAGGCTTTCGTGTTGTCCCTATTTTCTACATAGAGAAGAAAGCTTAATAAGGTTGAAGAGATTTAGGCTGGGGCCGGAGAGATAGCATGGAGGTAAAGCATTTGCCTTGCATACAGAAGGTCTGTGGTTCAAATCCTGGCATCCCATATGGTCCTCTGAGCCTGCCAGGAGCGATTTCTGAGCGTAGAGCCAGGAGTAACCACTGAGCTCTGCCGGGTGTGACCCAAAAACCAAAACCAAAACAAAACGAAAAACAGAGAGCACAGAGTCCAAAAAGCCCGAGTTCAAATCCCACATCTAGGGGCTGGAGAGACAGCACTGCTGGTAGGGCATTTGCCTCGGTTGGCCCAAGTTTGATTCTCAGCATCCTGTATGGTTCCCTTAACATCATCAGAAGTGATTCCTAAGTGCAAAGCTAATAGTAACCCCAAACTTCTGGATATGACCGAAAAACAAAATACAAAAGAAAAAAAAAAACCCCACATTCAAGCACTGGGACTTTGGATAGATATGCTACTCTTTCAGAATAATAGTCCCTATGCTTGTAAGCCATATATTTAATATGTTAATCCTTAATTATATAAGCGCTTGACCTAGATCTGCCCTATAGGAGATAGGAAATGAATAGTGATGGTTCTACTGTTGCTGCTATTGATTATAAGAGTATGGATAAACTGAAGAGATTGTCAGATATTGTTTGAAGATTTCTGGGACCTGAAGAAAAATGATTGGGGGAGAAGCACTTCTTCATTTTCCTAATATTTGGTTCGCATCATAGCAATGATAGAGGAGAGGCTAGAGTAAGTTTATACCCACCAAGCAAAGCTTTGACAAAATTCGACAGTGGGTCTCTAGGTTGACATATGCCTTGGTGGTCACAGAGGGGCTAGCCATGCACTCTTCATAGAAACATAATTTCACTTCTTTCCTAGAAAAAAAAAGAAACATAATTTTACCTGGTCATGGCATCCCTTAGCTAGGTAACCGGTGGCTGTTCCCTGGCATGCTTCCCTCTTTGAGGGTATGCCACATGCCTTAGTCCCAAGGTCTGATTACCTGGTTAATCTCAGGGTAGCATTCAACACCTGCTTCTGCTCCAGGACCTTGCCAGCGGGAGAGGCCAGCCACGGCATCTTGCAGTGTCTCTGCTGCTGTCAGGCTGTTCAGGTACAACTGTTTGGGGCTGTTTGTCCTGGTTGCTAAGCCCCCAGCCTCTGCTCGTCTGTCATAAAGGCAAGTACAGAAAACTTGGCTTTAGTTCCTAGAGCAGTCTTACAGCCAAAGAAAATGCCAATGCTGTGTGTAAGTCACTTGCCAATTTAACAGCTGTCAGAGCACTAAATCCACTGAACAAAGTTCATAAAACCTCATCAAATCAAATCTTTATTTGGAGATGGGCTTCAGAGGGGGGCCAGGCCAACTGTTAGTAATTCCCCTGTATTTGTCACCCAAATGAGTTGTATTAGTAAGATTCTTTTCTTTGTTAATGGCACAGGTATTTGGTACTCACCAGCCATGTGCCAGGTGCTTATGTTCTGAGTTCTTATGACAGACTTTTCAGGGACTCGAATAGTATTAATTCAGTGATGCATAATAATCTAATTAAACGCCAATTTATTTTTCTTATTGACAGTAGTAGAAAGTATCTTCTTGGAGTTATATGTCAGGCTCATTTGAGGTTTCATATGATCTTTGACATTTCTTAGAAGTATTGTCTAATTCTGATTGTGCTTTCTCTGTTTACTCAGTTTACTTTGTCTTGGTGAATTCTTGTTTAAAAATGGCATCTTTTCAAAATGTATTCTGTAAAATTTCTGAAGTTTAGGTTTAATTCTTTTTGACCATAGTTTTCTTTATACAGGAATTTTACTGGGTATCATCAGATATAGATCTCCTACAAGCTAGCGTGTGGGATTATTTTGAAGTTAAAAAAAAAATAGGGGATTGATAGTCAGTAGAGATTTCATCTCTTCAGAAATACTTAGAAATTGAATTAGTGTGAACCTTACTGAGTTTTTTGGGTGGGCTAAACATATTCTTAAAGATAACTCTGAGAGCCTCACTCTGCTCAAACTCAGGCTCTGCTTTTATTTCCCCTCCTCTGGCCAGGCCTATTGTGACATTCAGGTACTGATATTCTTGTTTCACATGATAGAATGACGCCCTCAGTCAAAGTGGAAAAAATTCATCCCAAGATGGATGGCACACTACTGAAATCTGCGGTGGGGCCAACCTGTCCTGCTACTGTGAGTTCCTCAGTCAAGTCTGGCCTTAACTGCCCCTCAATACCAAAGCCAATCTTGCCTTCACCTGGACAGATTCTGAATGGCAAAGGGCTTCCTGCAACTCCTGCTCTGGAAAAGAAATCCGAAGAGAATTCCAATAACAGGAAATTTTTAAATAAGAGATTATCAGGTAACTTGACTCTTTCTGGGGGACGGGGGTGGTGGGTGTGTGGGGAGGGTAGTGTTGGCGGGTGGGTGGGTGTCATTCTTAGAGGAGCAAATCCACTGCTATCTGTAACTGGTTAACATCAGATTCATGAAGGAGTTCATTAAGGAATATGCTAGATATCTTCATTCTTAGTATTAAAAATAAGGATGTATATATGAGATACTGATTTTGTTGAGCTTTTCAGGGTGGAAAAACATATTTTTTGAATATATAATGTAGCCATATTGAGTCAAATACTCACTTTCCTGCCATTCCGTGACTGCATCCACCCACTATTTTAATAATGTTACTACCTTTGTAGTGCTCACAAGTTCTACATTTTATAACAGTTGATAGTGTGGTAGATTTGATTCAAATTATTGTTGAGAGTTAACCTACTTTTCTTCATTTATGAAAGCCCATTTTTAATATCTATGTACTTTTGACAGAAAGAGAATTCGATCCTGACATACACTGTGGGGTCATAGATCTCGACACCAAAAAGCCCTGCACCCGGTCTTTGACTTGCAAGGTAGGTTGATCTCTGAGAAATCCTGAGCACCTGGGAAGCACAGGGAACTGGCTATATTGTATTGGTCCCACAGTTCCTATGATCTGTGAATTTTATTAATGAGGGAATAATGATTTTGTGAAGTAATCTTCATTCAGAAGGAATGACATCTGTTGTTATAAGCTCCTTAGTGTGTTTGTGGACCTTAGCTGATGATGCTCAGGACTATTTGCATTGCCAGAGCAGTAAGATCATACAGGACTGAGTGCCTTAGCCTATACCTTCTTTCTGTCTCTAAACATCTATAGATTTATCAGAGAAGTTTTCTTTCCAGTACTCTGTCCAAGAGAATAGTATACTTTCCTAACCTATATTGATTCTGTATCAATGTTATTTTCCAATACTTTAATATTTCTTAATGAAGTTTATATATATAAATGTATATATAATATATTATATACAATATATAATATATTATATATTAAAATATATAATATATTATATATATTATATATTGTATATAATTAATATATATATATATTTTTTGGCTACACCCGGTGGCACTCAGAGGTTACTTCTGGCTTGGGGGACCATATGGGATGCCAGGGGATCGAACCATGGTCCATCCTTGGCTAGTGCACACAAGGCAGACACCTTACCACATACACCACCGCTCTAAACCCTTATGTAAATTTTTTAAGTAAAGCAGAATAATTTTTATTGAAAGAAATTTAGAGTTGTGAGGAGAGGGAGAGTGATAGAAGGGAGAGAGAGATAGAGACATGTTAAGAGAAAACGTGGAAATCTCCAAAGTGTACAAGCAGAGAAAAACTTGGGGAGATAGTTATATACAATTTCTACTAAGTTTCTTTACCTGCAGTTTCCTGCATATATAAAATTTCATCTGGGGTTGTCTTAAGTAAAACTTTATACTGCCCATCCTTTCATATTCTTATCAGAACCTTTAAGATTGCCCTCTAGCCTCTTTTCTGAGGAGATAAAAATTAGAACAATTAATATAGTCTAAAAATTAATAAGTACTGTTACATTATCTGCCGTTTTATAAAACATTATGTTTGAATAAAAGACATCTGACCCTGATTTACTCCTAAATTACAATGAGACTACAGCTGTGGGACCAATACAATCATACAATGTGATTATAATCATTAGAACTCTGAACTTTAATTTGGGGGGGGGGGGCATGGAGCACAGCTATTCCATATGCCACTCCCACTGTATATATTAACAGGACTGAACCATTCTATGCTCTGGTCTTGTAAGATGACACAGCCCTGGCCTAACAGTGTTTTGGGGGAGATTTTATGGTTCGGACTCAAGGGTTCAGACTCAAGGCCTTGAACATGTAAGGAATGTGCCTCTATGCCTGAGCTGCTGTTTACCCTCAGAGATGTTATTTTCAAGTAAATTCTTACTGAAATCTATATAATAATTCTAGCGCATAGACTATCTTACCATAGAGCTTCTGAGTCTTTACTGAAAATAACTTAAATAGCTAGCTTTTAAGAAAATCATCATCCTTTTCCCCAGAGGCGAAAAAGATGTGTGTATGTATACATACAAATATGTGCATGTATGTTTTTATAGCCTAAATTTTCTATTCTATCTCAGGAAATGAGAGATATACCCATCTCAAGCTTATCCTCAAATAAATAGCTTTATTTATTTTGGGTTTTGTGTAACACCCAGCAGTGCTCAAGGATCACTCCTGGCTGGGCTGTGGACTCAAGAATTATTCATGGCAGTGGTTGGAAGGAGCAGAATGGGGTATTGGGAAGTGAACCCAGGTCCGCCATATACAAGGCAAATTATCTGTTGTACTGTCACTTCACCCTCTTGAATATATAGGTTTAGAATTTCTATCTCAGAACAAAACACATAGACAGATGTTTGTTATTGATGAATGGAGGTTGTCACTTGAATTCTGAAGAATCATTTCACTTTGAGTTACTCTTTAAGATTTCTTGGGAAAGCATCCTTTGAGCCATAATGATAAACTAAAAGCTTTTCTCAACTCATAATCTACAAAAGATTTTACCAGTCTTGTTCTTAAGCTTTATTGATGGCTTGAATGAACTTAACTTGGATCCTTCATTTTCTTTATAAATTTTCTAACATTTTCTTCCTTTATAAATAGGTGTATTCTCTATGTGTTCTGTTAAGGATATCATGGTTGCAGTGATATGCCTATTGTCACATTAAGCATTTTCTGCCTTGACTTGTCCTGAGTGCATCTTGAGCTGTCAAGATAGGGGGCATCTGGGCAGGTCTGCTCTTTCACAGAACATCCTTACTTTTTCTGTGTTTTGTCTCAACGTTGCTATCTTCCTCTTTCTAAGTAAATCTATGATCTCTATCAAGTTTTGGAGGCCTGAATGTACTAGATTGTACCCTCTGATTGTCCTTCATGTTATAGTTCAGGTCCAGCCTGACCAGGGATCAGCTTCAACCCAGGCCAGTATTTGTTTTTAAGCCAGCATCCTCACTGTCTCATCCTTGCTTCCTCATCTGTGTGATATTCTCTTAAATCTAACTCGGTTACCTCCCATAGGTTTTGCCTCTGCTAGCCTTCTCCACAGTCTTTGTAGAAATTTTTGTTGGCTACATCTGTGAATGTAAGTCACGCTCTGGGTCCCTCATAATACAGATTTTAATGAAATCAAGGTGTGCCCTCTGTCCTTGTGGGACTCACAGAAGGAAGAATTGAACATCTGACCACAAGAAACCACAAATAGACTTGAAGAGTAAATAAAAAGCCATCAGTAGGGAATTGTGTCTTTGTCATAGGAATGCTGAGTTTAAATTCAAGTTTGATCTAGGCAAAGAGTATAGAAAAATGAGAGGAAACAACTTGTGCAAAGTTTCCATGACTGGAGCAGAATACCGTAGCAATTGTTGAAAGGCAGCCAGGAAGCTGGACAGAAGGAGTAGGAGGTCGTTGGTGCGAAGAGAGTGAGAATGGAGAGTTCACTTGTGTTCACTTGCACAGGGCCCCAGGAGCTATTGCACTGGATTTATCCTGTGAACTTTGTGCAGCTCCAGAAATGTATATTCACTCATTCAGCACATATTGGTGGCCCTTATTTTTATTTTTTGTTCTGGAGCTTTTATTGAGTGCCAGTTATTTACTCCAAATATAGTTATAACACATGCAAAAAATAGTTTCTTGTCTTTATTTAGGTTACTTTCTGTGAATATAATATATCAGGGGTAGCGAACAAGTTTGACACAAAGAGCCAAAATTTTAAACTGAGAGTCAGAGAGCCACACCACGCAGTGACCTGCCAAAACAGACAAATACTCACACAAAAGCATATAAGTTTAATAATACATTAAACACATACTGCATTTTGCCATTTTGGGTGAGGGTAAAAATCCTGCAGTGATGGTGAGGGTGTGCTGTGTCCTCCACACCAAGAACTAACAGCAAGATGTGACCCAACATGTGACACACACGTGTACCCCTCCTTTCCCCCCCCCACTCTCGCTGGCCCATGCAGTTGTTTCCAAGGGATGGGAGACGGGATGATGCAGCTGGGGAGGGCGGGACTACACACTCGAAGATCTCTCCTCAGAGTCCCTGCTCAGAAGCAGCAGAACAAAATCTAAACTTGGCTAAGAGCCACAGTATACAAAATAATGATAAGAGGCAAAGAGCCGTATTCATTTTGGCTGGGAACCGCGTGCAGCTCGAGAGCCACATGTTCGTCACCCCTGATATATATTAAGAAATAAACAAGTAATTTTATTTAAAAAAAAAAAAGCTTTTTATTCACATTTATCTAACTATGCCAAGTTAGATATGGGGCAGACATAGTTTTCAGCATGTCTAGCAAGAGGTTTATTATGGTACTAAATCTCAAAGACTTTAGAAGCCTAATTCCCCTTAAATTTTACCAAGCATTTATTTAATGTCTACGATGAATGTGTATACTTGTAGGGCTACAGTTATGTTCAGTATTTCCTAACAAAGCAGAAGGAAATAGGTACAACCACTTATTTTCAGGATATGTGATTTGAAACCGCCATGTTTAGTGTTTCCTTACAATTTTTGGTGTAAGGGTGAGAAAGGGTGGAATAAATGCTCCAAAGCAAAGCTCAGGGGGCCTTAGGTTTCCTCCCAGCAATTCTTGGCCAATTGGACCTGTGGGTTAGTGCTGACTAGAGTTTCTATGCTGCTCATTGCTGGTGACCTGACCTCCACAAAATGCTCACAAGCTTCTCACCCAGACATACTCAGGGGATTAGGTTTGAAGATAACACTGTACTATCTCTTTGTTCCTTCTACTTATATGTTTTATAGACCAGTGCCATACAGTTTGAAATAGTTGTGTTGATTTTTATCTTCTGCTAATATTCTGCTAGTGAACCTTTACAAAGAATGCTAGTAATTATTAAATAATTTAATATGGACATTTTCTGATAAGATTTGTACTTTACTTATGGATTGTATTAATAATGACCCATTTAAGAAAAGCACTATTGTAACTTGACCATTTTTTAAATGTTCCCATTTCTTAATCTTGAAATTAGACATTTTGGTGTCCAGGAATTCTAGATTGCTTTGACTTCCACAGTGTGTCTCTTTGTAGAGATTTACGAGTTTTTTGCCTGTTCCTCTCCATAACTCTTTTTTTGTCTTGGCTATCCAGTCTTTGCTTCTCTCATAATAGCAAGTCCCTGTCTACAGGATGCTTTGAGTCACTTTTGCACTTGACCTGGCATTTTCATTGGAATAGCAAAGGACAGCTGAATTTAATTTTTACACTTTAGTTATTACTAAAAGAAGAGATTTTAACAGTTATTTAGTAGTTAGTTAATGAGAGATCATTCGTAGTTAATGAAATGATTGCTTCTCCCTTGTATCATTCCCTTGTATCATTCAAGAATCAAAATAGTCCAAAGAGGAATTATGCTAATGAAGTTAGTAAGAATTACAGTAAACAAATTGTTGCATGGCACAGAATATGAGTATCTCTACTCTGCTGGTTTCTTTTAAACATACCAGATGATATAGTTGATGCGCCTTTTTTCTTTCATTGCATTTCACATTGTTAGAATTGTATACATTTGGACCCTGAAATGTGTGATTCTATACTTGCTAAAGAAAAAAAAAGATCGTACTCATGACTTTTTGCTTATGAAATACTAAACAGATTGCTGCTTCATTGGGGATGGCTTTTAGGTATGTGACAGAAAAACAGTTAACAAGATTCTCAGTTTTTGGGTTTTTGCTTGTTTGTTTGTTTGTTTCTGTCCAGACACATTCCTTAACCCATCGGAGGGCTGTTCAGGGTAGAAGAAAGCGATTTGATGTGTTATTAGCTGAGCACAAAAACAAAACCAGGGAAAAGGAATCCATTCGTCACCTGGACTCTCAGCAACCAACTCAGCCTCTCAGGGACCCGCATCCCATCCCTCCTAGAACTTCACAGGAGCCACACCAAAACTCTCACGGAGTGATTCCTTCTGAATCAAAGCCTTTCGTAGCTAGTAAACCTAAACCTCACACCCCCAGTCTTCCAAGGTAAGCCAAGTCCTCCAAGTCTTGTTCTCTCCTCCAGAGTATAGAACCGTGGGCTCCAGAAAGCTCCGCTACCGTCATGATGTCAAAGAATACACATCAGTCTTACTCTGAAGATAATTTTTACATTAGTTTGACTGTAGCAACAAAAATTGTTCTGGCAGGGAACTTCTTGACCATATACAGCTAGAATGACCTAGCCCACAACATAGGTATCTCTTGACTCTGTTACAAGGGTCCGAAATATAGGTCCTCTCTACAGATTAGTGATGAGAACATTTCACACGGCTTTGGCGGCAGTTTTCCATACATTTGTCTTGCTTCTTGCAAAATACAACAGCGGAATCCTTGCTGAGATCAAGCATTCGGTTTGAATTTTGACAACATTCATAAATCAACATATATTTTCATTCATTCATTTGGGACTTTGACGTTAGTGTGGAATTAGTTATTTGGGCAGTATAGAAAGCAAAGAACCAAGTGTTTTACTGAAAACTTACCATATATAAGCCTAAAAGACTGATAGTAGAATGAATGCATGTATGTTTATACTTGTATTTGTAACCAAGTTGAGCTAAAGTACTTTGTACTCAATTTCCAGAGGGAAAAGGAAAAGAGAGGACTAGAGACTGAGACCTTCAGTATTAGCCATGGCAATGATGATTTCTATAAATGTGCCAACCCTTGATTGTTGTTGAGTAATTTCTCACCTTCCCTTGTGAGATCCTTAAATTGATCACATGAAGGGCAGAAATTCCTCTCAAATGGAAACCCAAGTGTGTTGAGCTTGAGCTTGTCCCCAAATGAGTCCCCTGGTTTAGGAGCTATACAGTAGAGATAGATATAGCCACAGGGCCTTCCCAAACTGCCTAGACCCCAGCCTCCATTTCTTATTAAATTCTTTCTTTGGGGCCGGGCGGTGGCACTGGAGGTAAGGTGCCTGCCTTGCCTGCGCTAACCTAGGACGGACTGTGGTTCGATCCCCCGGTTCCCTATATGGTCCCCAGTGCCTGCCAGGAGCGACTTCTGAGCGAATAGCCAGGAGTAACCCCTGAGCGTCACCGGGTGTGGCCCAAAAACCAAAAAAAAAAAATTCTTTCTTTGATGTTTTGTTTTTTGTGTGTTTGTTTGTTTTGGGGTCACACCAGCAGTGCTCAGGAGTTACTCCTGGCTTTGTGCTCAGAAATTGCTCCTGGCAGGCTCAGGGGCCATATGGGATGCCGGGATTTGAAACACCATCCTTCTGCATGCAAGGCAAACACCCTACCTCCATTCTATCTCTCTGGCCCCTTTGATGTCTTCTTTTTTTTTTTTTTTTTTTTTTTTGGTCCACACCCGGCAGTGCTCAGGGGTTATTCCTGGCTCCATGCTCAAAAATTGCTCCTGGCAAGCACGGGGGACCATATGGGACGCAGGGATTTGAACCGATGACCTTCTGCATGAAAGGCAAACGCCTTACCTCCATGTTATCTCTCCGGCCCTGATGTCTTCTTATCAAAGTTTTTCTCTATAAGACGTAAACTTGATTCTGGAATCATAATTGTTTACGTGGGGAAAATTATATTATTGCCCTTGAGCCTATTCATATATCAGGACAGTGCTATTTTTTACATCAACTCTTGTTCCTTTCAAATTGTTCAGAGCATTCTCCAAAGGCCTTGTTTTGTAATAATCTTTTGTAATCTTAAATAAGGTTAAATTTGAAGATGAATGAATTATTTTAAATTCCTTATGGGTATTTTTTCCTTTGAGGAGATTTGAGGAAGGTCATAGGTCATCTTAGCCACTTAGTGACTATAAAAAGGAAAACTAGTATGATATCTTGGTAAGATCTGGAAAATAACTTCATTTGATAATGGGTAGGTTGGGAAAGTAGTTTCTTTGCCTTTTGACCACTTGAATTAGCATGTTTCCTCAGTGCTAGTGGTGGACTTCAGGCAGCCCCACCATCCCTTAAAAGTGGTTCTGGATACTTTATTGTATCTGAGTTAAAGCGGCTGGTTTCCAGATAATGTAATCTGATCAGTGCTGCACTTTCTGCTCACCAAGGCCTCCAGGCTGCCCTGCTCAGCAAGGTGGGAGTGCCCCCATTGACCCTCCTTCAGTCCATGAATCTCCACACCCTCCCCTGCCTGCCACTGAGCCAGCTTCTCGGTTATCCAGTGAGGAGGGAGAAGGCGATGACAAAGAAGAGTCTGTTGAAAAACTGGACTGTCATTATTCAGGTCATCATCCTCAGCCAGCATCTGTAAGTTCCATATCCACCTCATGTTGACTTTTTCTCACATTGCAGGGAAAGGGCTCTCTGTAGGGGGGGCACACGGGGTAGGGGGGAGGTAGCATGCCAGGAACCAACCTTGGCATGCCCATGCTACTGAGTACCAAGGTGTGAGAGCAGTTGAGAATAGGGCACCCCAGAAGTGGCATGTATTCTCTGGAACATCTGCTTTTCCCTCTCCATTTCCTAGGCATCATCACTCTCATGCTTCATAGCCTACTCAGAGTAAGCGCTTATCTTTCCTGGTTAGCTCCTTTTCTGAAGAAGAGAGAACGCTTTCTGGGTGGATTCGGTTGGCGTTAGCAGGCACACTCGATTGTGCTCTCTCTTTCAGTTTTGCACATTTGGGAGTCGACAAATTGGAAGAGGCTATTACGTGTTTGACTCCAGGTGGAATCGGCTTCGCTGTGCCCTCAACCTCATGGTGGAGAAACATCTGAACGCGCAGCTGTGGAAGTGAGTGCCTGTCCTAGCACCTCTGCAGGGAAGAAGCAGAGACAAGACTTTTCCCAGAGCTATATCCTCTTTATTTCTTATGGGAGCAATTGAGATAGGTTTACTTAAAATGAAAAGGAAAACATGGCCTGTGACTTTGAGAAAAAGACTTCTTTCAGTGAGGGAGAGCAATAGTACGGCAGGTTTAGTATTTTCCTCTCAAGCAGCTAACCCAAGTTCCATCCCAAGCACCGCACATGGTTCCTTCCCACCAGAAGTGATCTCTTGAGTGCAGAGCCAGGAGTCAAGTCCTGAGCATCGGTGGATGTGCCCCTCTAAAAAAGGATAGGCGGGGCCGGAGAGATAGCATGGAAGTAAGACATTTGCCTTGCATGCAAAAGGTCTGTGGTTTGAATCCCGGCATCCCATATGGTCCCCTGAGCCTGCCAGGAGTGATTTCTGAGCATAGAGCCAAGAGTAACCCCTGAGTGCTGCTGGGTGTGACCCAAAAACCAAAAAATAAATAAAAAGATAGGCTTCATTCATTATGTCTTTCTGGGTTATGGGGCTACAGGCAAAGAAATATTTACTTGTATGACACTTACATTCTAGTTGAGGGAGGGGGAAAAAAAACAATTTAGAAAATCAAAAACCAAACTATATATAGCTGTCATCATGAAGATAATAGGGATTCCGCATTTATTTATCTGTCCTGCCTCGGTTTCTTGATAAAGTGTGAGAAAGCCTATCAGACCTCCAATAGCACCTAATTCAAAGAACTATCCATGATCATTAATAAGACTTAATTTGTTTATTTAGAATGCCAGACCCAGACATGTCTTCATGTTCTTACTGGATAGGAGGCTCCTACTTTTTTTTTTATGAAAAGCCTCAAGACACACTCAAGCTAGTGGGTTTTTTTTTTTTTTGGGAGGGGGGACAGGTCTCTCCATATCAGAAGACACATAAATTATCGATCTTTCCATTTCTTCAGAATTGATCTTACTAAACACTGGAATTTACTGTACTTCGAAGAGCCTAGGAGAGTCCTTAGAATGTTTTATCACCATTACATCGATCTTTGGTGCCATGTACTTGGGGCAGTGGGGGTGAAGCAAAATTGTTTAATTGAAAATTTTACTTACAGAAGTGTGAGAAAAGAGAATAGTTGTACCATTAACTTAAAAAAAAAAACTGCATTGCATGTGATTTCACTGTCACTTGTTTGTATTAGAGGATGACTACCTCATCACCCCTTGATCTCAGTAAGAAAGAAAACCATTTCTTTATGAATACGTGCTCAGATTTTAAAATGTCATTCAGCAGAGACAGATGAGGGTGCTGATAAGCAACTGAACACAGGATGGGGCTTGTCGACAGGTATAGACCAGGTTCTAGAGGAAATATTCCCCAGACAGGGAGATAGCCTACTAATTTCTGCATCCTTTTCAGTGGTCTTTTGAGATTTGCTGGAATGCCTTAACTGCTTACCAGCTTCTGATTTGGGATCACTACTCCATATCTTCTAGAGAGAGATTGTTAGGAGCTTTTTAGTTTTACTTGTTACAGGTATTTATATTGATTATACATATGTAATCAAAATAATTATAAAGTCATTTGTCATACATAAGGTTTCAGTTCGTTGTTTCCCAACAGCCCTTGCTAGTGGAATCATTTTTATAGTTTGTATTTTTTTACTGAATTCATTCATGCAAACACAGTTCAGTGAAACTACATATTCTGCTGTGTCTTTTTCCAGAAGATAATGAATGGCTTAGAAGTTATTTTGATTTGACTTAGGTTTGGGGGCCAGGTGTGCTCAGGGTTTACTCCTGGCTCTGCTTTCAGCACACTACGTGGTACTGGGAATCAACTCTGTCTGCCACGTGCAAGGCAAGCGCCTTACCATTGTAGATGTGCCAGTGCAGTATCTCTCAGCCCCTTAAAAGTGTTGTTGGCGAGTAAGTATTGAGTAATTATTAACAATGACCAGAGACAGTAACGTTTTCTCTCCTATGATCCCGAATTTTCCATTTCCCAGAATTTAATTCTTAGGCTTTTTCTCTAGGCTGTCTTCTACGCCACCTGGTGGCCTTAAGAAGCTACTGCAGCCAAAGAGCAGACACACACACCTCAGGGTTTCATAAAAGTGTAGTCTCGTGTCTCGCCTAGGAATCTTAGTGAGATTTATACAGATTTATCTGCAGTAGGTTTGAGGTAAGATCTCAGAACTCAGTTTTCTGTATTACCCTCTCAGAGTATGTCAGTGCTTGCCCTCAGTGAAAAACAGAGGTATAGAGTCAGCCTCTCTATTTTGCCGTAATTTGGGGATCTCAGAGAAATTTGGAGACTGCTAATGTCTGGTTCACACCCCCAAGAGTTTTCTGCTCCTGTTAACATGAGTGTTTCTCAAACGCTACTGGTGACTGTCATGTACAATCAAAGTTGGGAAGCACTAACATAGGGCCAGAGCTCCACTCCTGAATGGAGGCCAGCAAGGTGGTGCAACCATTTGCAGTAAATGATCCATACGCTTTCTCTTGTTAAGCTATAGGGAAAGTAGCTTGATAGCCGTGTAGGCTCCTTTTCTCCCTTGAAAGATTAGGAAGTGGAGCACCAGCTGGTGGGGGTAACTAGATTAACCAGAGCTCCCAGAGGTCAGAGCTATCTTTCAGCCGGGTCGTTTTCTATTTTGCCACCTCAGTGTTCTGTCCTTTAGGGAAGGGCTCATTTTGTTCCTATCGCATTTTGAAATCAGATCTAAAGTAAAGCAGGGGTGGGGTGGGGTGGGAAGGTTCTTTGGTTTAATCTATGAATGGCTCCTCTATCCCTAGAGAAAAATATCTTGCCTACACATTATTAGCAGGGTACATTGTTACACACTGACTAGAAACGCTTTATTCCTTTGTATAGTTGGTCATCCAGGCCAATCATAAGGACCTAGGAACTGTTGAGCATCTTCTTTGTTCCAAGTACTGTGTTGAGCACTGGGGCTACAGTGATAAATGAGCTGTGGATTGCTTATCTGCAGAGAAGTGTGTTCGTGATCAAGAATCAAACACTAACACTGTCCTAGTCCTTCATGTCTGGGAACAGGAATTTGGGGCAAGGAACCTAGGTAAGTTAGGACAGATTTCTTCTTTAGGGATGAGCTAAAACTAAAGGATGAATTGTTAAGAGAATTGCATATTGAAGATAGGCTCTGCCTTACCTGTGGCATATCTGGGATTTTAAGGACGTTTAAAGGTGGATGTTGACAGATTAAGCTGGGGCAGTCACAAGGTGTGAGGCACCATATTACAAACCTATATTCTGAGAGTTCCAGGTAGATGATAAAGGAGCTAAAAGGGAAGTAAGGAAATAGAATTAACTGCATTTCAGAGTGATAATAGGGGTACATTTCTCAGTGCCAGGGGTATCCATGTGGAAGTTTCTGAAAACAGTGAACGCCATTCAATTGCTCTCATTTATTTACTTTTTTTTATTTTGGCAGGAAAATCCCACCAGTGCCCAGTACATCACCTGTCTCTACACGTGTTCCTCACCGGACAAACTCTGTTCCAACATCACAGTGTGGAGCCAGCTATCAGGCAGCAGCCACCATGTCTACATCCCCCGTCCTGCTCTCGTCCACCTGCATCTCCCCAAATAGCAAATCGGTACCAGCTCATGGAACTACACTAAATGCACAGCCTGCCGTGTGTGGGGCAATGGATCCTGTGTGCAGTATGCAATCCAGACAAGTGTCCTCTTCGTCCTCATCCCCTTCCACACCCTCTGGCCTTTCCTCAGTGCCCTCATCCCCCATGTCCAGGAAACCTCAAAAATTGAAACCAAGCAAGTCTTTAAGGCCTAAGGAGTCTTCTGGTAACAGCACGAACTGTCACAATGCCAGTAGCAGTACCAGTGGCGGCTCAGGAAAGAAGCGCAAAAGCAATTCCCCAGTATTTGTTCACTCTTCCTCCTCTTCTTCTCATTCCATGGAGTCTTTTAGGAAAAACTGTGTGGCTTACTCTGGGCCTTCATACCCCTCAGCGATAACATCTTCCCATGGTATTGGCCTTAACTGTGTGGTAAATAAAGCAAACTCAGTGAGTGTCCGGCACGACCAGTCAGGGAGGGGCCCCCCAGGTGGGAGCCCTGCCGAATCCATCAAGAGGATGAGTGTCATGGTAAACAGCAGTGATTCCACGCTTTCTCTTGGGCCATTCATTCACCAGTCCAGTGAACTGCCTGTCAACTCCCACAGCAGTTTTTCGCACTCACACACTCCTCTTGACAAATTCATAGGAAAGAAAAGGAAGTGTTCGCCTAGCTCAAGCAGTGTCAACAACAGTAGCAACAAACCCACCAAGGTTGCCAAATTGCTGTCCATGAACAACATCCACGTGAAACACACAGGCACCGGCCCAGGGGCACAAGGACTGACCAACAGTTCCCTCCTTCATCAGGTAGGAAATGGACTGTGAGCCCTGTGGGGATTCCCATTTCCTTTGACCTTAAGATCCTCTGCCAGGTTGAAACCGTGTGGTTGGGCAGGTTTCGTAGCCTATTAACTAATGCCCAGCTTCAGGGTGTCTCTCTGGGGAGGTTCATGGTCAGAGGAAGGTAAACAGGACTGCTTCTCTTAGGTTTCTGATGTCTTAAAAGAAAGATGCTGCTGGGGAAGAAACCCAGAGAGATGCATTTTAGCAGACAGGCTGTGGAGCTCATTCTGTCCAGCACCACCTCCCTCTTGGCTAATGGTCTGTCCTTGGAAACAGTATGTGTCTTACATTTCTGGCTGAGAGGAAGCAGGAGTGTTTCCAGAAGAGATAGATGCTCCCCTAGTAGGCTTCTCTGAGGAAAGCATGTCTAAAACCAAATCTAGGGAAGGATGATTTAATGTTAAAAAAAGAAAGAATTTTAAGTATTTTTTTCTATCAAAGAATTTCTAATATCCTGACAAAGTTTTTCCCTGTATTCTTCCCTTGGTTGCTTTCTAGGAAGCCAGAAAAACAGCATAAGTTTGGACATAGCCGGAAACTAAGATTTCTTCAGTTGATAGATATAAAAAAATCTGGATGTGAACCCACTGGTAGAGTTCTTTTAAGGTGTTAGATTTGTAGCTTACCACATCTTTCTCATGCTGCCCCTTGCTTTTCTCCACCTTTCCACCCATACCTACTACTGTCTTCCCACCTTTTCTTCTTTGATCTAACGTTTGGTTCATCTCTGCTCTTTTATTTTATTAGGATAGCTTCTCTTGATTACAAACAAGAATTTCAACAGTATTTGCTCAGAACTTGATTTTTTGTTGTTGTTTTTTTTTGGGGGGGGACACCCATTTGATGATCAGGGGTTACTCATGGCTAAGCACTCAGAAATTGCCCATGGCTTGGGGGACCATATGGGACGCCGGGGGATCGAACCATGGTCCTTCCTTGGCTAGCACTTGCAAGGCAGACACCTTACCTCTAGCGCCACCTCACCGGCCCCCCAGAATTTGATTTTTAAAGTGGACTTCATACGATTATTTTTTTCCTATCCATTTCATCTTAAGATTCTAAATATTTAGGCTAGAGGGAATTTTGTTTGTTTGTTTAGAAAATAACGACAAATTTGTTCACACTATAAAACTGTTCTTCCAATATCGGTGCCATATGTACAGGAGAAATATTCATGAGTTTGAATAGCAGTCTATTCTTCGATGACTTTCATATACATACGGGCTATTTGTATGTAATATGACTCTGGACGAGTGAAAATTGTGCTTTTAATTTTTAATTTGTAGTTACTCATTACCTATGATAAGATTAAAAATACAGTGCATACACAGCAAGACATGGTATGCCATTTTTTTTTTTCTGGGGAGAAGTGTTTGTTTTGGGGCCATACCTAGCAGTGATTCCAGCATTGCTGGAGTGGGGGGATTGGAATGAATGCTGTGCCAAGGATCAAACTTGGAGCTCCCACACACAAAGCATGCACGTTTTCCCAGTTCAAAATTTGACTTTTTTTTTAGAGTTATTTAAATTTTATGATTGTTTCAATTTGGTGTAGCCCACAGATCTATTGGCTAATTTTGACTCATAAACTACACTAGCTTGTGATTTCTTCCTTCATGGGAGTTGTGTCTCACTGTGAAAAGCTCGTAATTAGGATTCCTTTCCTTAAAATTACATGCAACTTATGGTTTTATTTGAGAGGCATTTTTGTCTGTGTGTGCAGTGGAAGACTTTTATGCTGTGTGCATCCTACAGAGGACACATGGTGAATGATGAGGTTTCAAGGACTGACCCCACCCAAATTTTGTACATATTAATGCCAGTGCTAATTCTCTGTAAAGAGAATCCTATAGCTTCCCTCTTAATTTCAGAGGGATTCATGGCTCCAAAGATGCATTAAAGCAGTAGTTTTCAACCTTTTATACCAGTGGTCCATCCTTGTTCGAATGCTGGCAGTTACAAACCTCTGCTTTAAAGAATCCCGCTACTAACGAAGACTCAACTTCGTTAGGCTGGTCTGATAGAGCTGCCTTTCATTTAGAGAGAACCGAGCTGGGAATTGATGATTGAGCCTCCTAAACAAGGAACTGTAGTGGGATGTGCTGGGAAGCCTAGAAGATGGGGGTAGGCTGCACCCTGCTCCTTCTCCAGAAATACTCATGGCCCCAGTCACCAAGGACTTAAAAATAACTCATTGGGACTGTGAAGGCCAGAGTTCCCTTTCTCTGGCATGGGCCCTGCTGTGCGTGTGATTTTTCACACCTGTGTGTATTAGCCTATTTGACCTTGCCGTTTTTCAGCTGACAACTTGGAATTACCTTTGACAACAAAATCAGCAAATAAAACCAAAAGGCAAACATGTGAGCCTTTTTCTGAAAGCTGAAAGTTTGGCATGCAGCTTGTGTAGACAATTTTCTAAAATGTCAAGTTTTTGGAATGATTGTGCCTGAGGCAGTAAATGTTTGTGAAACCTAAGGCCATATTCTGAAGCTGACTGTTCCTGGTATCACACAGTCACACTGGACACTTCGGTGGTGCGTGGCCTTTCATAGATTGTTGTTCAGATCCAAGGAAGCGCTGTGTACACTCACTTACCATTTTGTTCTTTCCCCCACCCTTCTTTTTTCTTAAAGACAAAGGCACGTCCCTGACAGCTGGAAATAGCAAGGGGAGGAATAATCTGGACACTTTTGGCGACAAGTTACACCTCCATTCAGCATTCTGGACTCCACGATGCCTTTGAGTCTGTTTTCCCAACCTCCTGTGGGCCTCAAGGGTAGAAATCTTCCAGGCTGTTGTTTTAAGGAGGATTTCCCTGAAGCTCTGTAGCAGTGAGTACTCATAAAGGACACTGGATTAAGTTCAGCCACCGAATTACTTTTATCAGTGTTAAAGTGGTCTGGACTGCTTGCTACCAATCTGTGAGATTTTGTTTTGTTTTTTAACTTGCAGTATATCATGGAGCCACTCTTTGATCAGACTGGCTGGGTGAAAGAATGTTTTGACAGGAGCGTTACTTTGTATTTTTCTGTCTCCCTCTTTTCCCTGCCCCAGTTCTTTTCTTTTTTTATTTTCTTCTTCTTAACACTGTCTTCTATAGGTTATCCTCCATCCTAACTGGACAGAGAGATAGCTTACAGAGAAGAGACAGAGTTGCACTCTGTGTAAGCCTCAGGAGAAAGGGATCTGTCATTAGGTTTATATAGCAATCTTTCAGGAATGGCATACCGGTGTTAGCACAAGGATCAATGACAGAATAGCCCAGCCTTTTGTAAGTTTGGGATGAGAAGCCGTCAGAAGTTTTTCACTTACAAATTGGTTTAAAGCCATTGATGCCCAGAGAGCAAGTATATACTGTTTTAGAGGCTTACTTGTTGTGGTACAAATCTGTGTGACTTTGGGAAAAGAAAGAAAGAAAGAAAGAAAGAAAGAAAGAAAGAAAGAAAATGCAATCACAAACTAGGTTTGACAAAGGGAAACCAAATTTGGTGGAAGGATAGAAAAAGTCGAAATTTTTTTCCAAAAAAGTTGAAATTTTTATATATTTTCCCATGTTAAGTGGTATGGCAGATTGGGTTGGCTGTCTTGCCCAGTTTCCTATTTTCAAAAAATTGCCATTGTAAAGTAAAATCATAAGATGCAACAGAAATGTCACTTTTCAGTCCTGACTAATCGTAATGTTTCTACTACACTCTGCATTCAACTTCAATCTTCTCTTTGGATACTGTCCTGGACTAACTGTAAATTTCTGCTTTGAATACTCCCCATATTGTGTGTGTCTGCACTCCCCTTTCTGCCACTACAAATATTTATTTTGATGCCTCTTGGGGCGGGGAGCAGGCACTCAGGGAGGGGAGTCGCTGAGTGGTACATGTACTCATGCAAGGACAATGTGACTGACACCTATCTAGTATTTCCTGAACACCCTCTAGGGGTTAATGCCAGCCATCTTCCTGAGAGTTTTGGAGACACTCCAGGATATTTTTTCTATTATCCCACCCCCAAAGAAAGAACTTAGGAAATATCATTGCTGTAGAAGGTGTCATTGACACTGGAGAATGAACTAGGGCTTTTCACAAATGATTCCACCATCACAGTTTCTGAAACAAAACCAGGAACATCTGCTGAGAACAACACACAGAATTGCCGAACACAGGGTAAATTTCCCAAGGCTCTGGTCATTGGTCTGAACAGGGACCTGGACAAAGCCAGTCAATACAGCCATTTCTTCCTCTACAATTCATGGGTTACAAACTTCAGTTTCAGGGAATTTCAGCTCAGAAACAGGTAGAATGAAAAAAATACTTGGTTACCAGCCTAATAATGTGAATTGCTACAGAATTATTCTTATTATGTAAAGAAACAAAAACTTTATGCAGATTCTTTAGCTAGAAACTGATGTTAGATAATGAATTTTTTTAAGGGAAGGGGGAGAACAGTATCTTGTCCACTTATTATGCAATGAATTGGTAAATATTTTGATGATACTATAGGAGAGTTTAGTAAGGCAAGAGCATGGATGGGCCAATTTGGTATTAAGAGAAATCAGTCTGGCTGTTCCATCCCAGTAGAAAGAGAAGAAGGAGGTAGGAGAAAATCAGAGCGTATTTAGTTGATTCCTTGATGACAAGTGCAATGGGGTATGGGTAGAATTTATTTTCAGAGCCAAGGGAACTTGACGGTTATAAATAAAGTTGCTTTTAGCAATGGAATTTATAAAGAGATCATGTTCCGAAGATGTGAATAGGATCCACGATAGTGATAGCAAGTTGATTCTAAATAATGTAGATATTTAGATTAGCGAGTGATGATCATTTAATTTCTTAGTCTGAAGTTTTAATTCAATTTCAATTAGTCTCCCGGTAGTCCACAAAACATCGGGATTAGGAAATTAGCCATTTTGGATTCTGCCTGCCACAAACAAGTTCTAAACAGTGCTATTAAACTTTAGACTGTTGTTCAAATATTTTATTTTCTCCTATAACTACTTTTTATTATGCTGAACAGTTAAGACCATTTAAAACACGGGAGTACAAGTATTTTTTTGAATTAAATTAACTTGCAAAAACCAAATTTGAAGTGGTAGGGTTGTTTCTAGACCGACTTTGGTATCAATTTAAAACCAAGATAATTTTTATATTCTTTCCAATAGAATTTCATGACAAGTCCTGCAGTTTTCTTAACCTACAAAAAATAAAAAAAAAAAAGTGCTGCAATGATGAACAAAGAATTATACAAAACCTACTTTTGTATCTTTATTTTGGAATTTCTTGTTCTATTATAAATATGGAAGTATCCCTATTTCAGAAGACATATTTTGTTAAAAATGAATTGTACATATTTAAATATGTATTTTTGCACAGGTCTTTTTTTCTGATATCCTGTTTTGGTACAATTGAGATCATCTAGTATTTATTTATTAATTAATAAAAGTAAATACCTTTTTATAATTTGAAGTGGTTCACTGCCAAGCCAATAGTTCTAGAACCTGCCTCCTTTACAGTTTAAGGGATGCCTCTGTTCTGTGAAAGTCTTTTGTCCCTTTTAATGTGTCGGGAGCGGATTCATCCAGATGAAGTGGGCATTGCTTCTCCCTCGTTGCCTGATTCCCGATAGACTACATGTAAACTAAGTGACACACTGCTTTCCTTTTCGTTGGTGTTTATTATGTGTGAGTGTGTTTATGCGTGTACATATGTGCCCCTCTGCACATATGTTATAGTATGTGATGATGTGATGTGGTTTAAAACTAATGGAAAAAATAAACTGAAAGTGCCTGAACCTAATTTTAAGCTTCGACAGAATCTCTTTAAAAAAGACTTGAATGTTCAGTTGAACTTTTGGAGTTTGCTTTTTCCACCTAAATATTGTTTCTAAAATTTTAAGGGAGGAGTTGTAAACCACAAAACGCTGGTGATTTTATAAGGTATTTTAAAATTAAGACCTTTTGGTTCAAGGTAATTCAGCTGATGATGGATTGCCTAGTGGCTCTAAAGGTTACCAATCTTTTTTTTTTTTTTTTTAGCCAGCAACTTACACAATGTCCGTTTTGTTATTTACTCATGAAATACAGAGTTTTAAGATAGAATATTTAAAATATTTTGTATTCCAAAAATATTATGCAAAGTACCTCTGAGAACATTGAAAAAAAAATGTATAATTTGAAAAATGTAACTTATAAAGGCAGCTATCTTCCTGCAAGAGTTCTGTTGCCAATGAATTTCTTAGTAATCTCTTCTGTCCTGAGTTGGGGAGGGGCGGGTGGGAATTTGGCTTTAGAAAATGATTGTTGAGAGTTTCATTGTTTAGCAGAAATGAGTCATTTTTGCATTTTGTGCGAACCATTTTACATCTTCAGATTTTTTTTAATGAGCACTACATACTGTCAGCGTGAATGTAGGGCCTCTAAAACATTTTGCTGTTTTTTTTGTCTTTTTGTTTTTTGGGTTTTTTTTTTTATGGTTATAAAAGCAATCTCCTGTGTTAAAATGTGTGAATAGGTTGATAATTTGTACACATAATCAAGAGCATCTCAGCTGGACTTTGTGTTGGCTGCTGTATAGAACATGAACAAATGTCAAGGGATAGAAAATTACTTTGGATATTTAAAAAAGAAGAAATATATAGTCTATTTGTTTTGTAACAAGTTTCTGTAAATAAAATAATTTATACTATTTATAAGAAAAAGTTGTGCTTTGCTTTCTGAGACATTAGTTTGTAGAACAAACATGTTACTAAATGGGCAATAAAAATTAGGACTTCTTAATAAATAAGGTTGGTTGCATGAAATATCTTACATGTTTCTGCCTCATTGTGATACTTAAGTCCTTTATTCTTTTTTGTTTATCTGTTTTGGGTCACACCCAGCTGTGCTCAGGGCTTATTTCTGGCCCTGAGCTCAAGGATTACTCCTGGTGGGGCTTGGAAAACCATATGGGGTACTGAGGATTGAACCTTACTCGGCATAACACCCTACCTGCTGTACTATCACTTCAGCCCATACATAAACCCTTTTAATCTAGACTGACTTCTCGTCTTTTTTTTTGGGGGGGGGGGGAGAAGGTGGCATAAAGACACCTTGTGACCTTTGCTTTCCTTTCCTTACTAGCATCTTCTAAGGGCTTAAGGATGTTTCCATTCTTAGTCAACAAAGCTTAGGTGTAGATAATGTAATGTATAAACAGTGACCCACAGCTACATTCCTAAGCTGCCTGTTTTGGAAGGAAACAGCTTTGGATAGATGGACAAAAACATTGTTTTTGGATCTGCTTATATGTAAATCTAATCAGTTTTGGTCAAAGGTAAGTTATTCATCATATCTTCCTAGATATATTGCCACACTTTGTAGCAATCAACTTTTATTTTAGAAAATCGAGCACAGGGGCTGGAGAAATAGCATGGAGCTAAGATGTGCCTTGCATGCAGAAAGACATTGGTTTGAATCCCGGCATCCCATATGGTCCCCCAAGCCCACCAGGAGGATTTCTGAGTGTAGAACACGAATAACCCCTTAGCACTGCCGGATATGACAAGGAAGGAAGGAAGGAAGGAAGGAAGGAAGGAAGGAAGGAAGGAAGGAAGGAAGGAAG
>PVKC010005875.1:0-32252 GCA_004027635.1 Crocidura indochinensis | reverse complement strand
ATTTTCCTCCTTCTTATGACTCACATCACATAGCATGATATCTTCCAATTCCATTAAATTTCCTCCAAGTTGCAGCCAAATAGATGATTTGTTTATTTCTTGCATCTGCATAGTATTCCATTGTATGTGTGTATTAAGTTCATTAAATAAGTGAAAAATAAAGGTTTTATACATTATAATATAGTGTAAACATATTTATATAATATAAATATCTTATATATTTTATGATATATACTCATTTTAAGAAATTTAAAAATAAATAAATCTAGCCATAAAACCAAATAAAGTTATAGATGATTTATTTACATTAGAAAAAATACTAAAATATCTATCACAAAATTCTTTCAGTAAAAATATGTCCACTAGTAGAGCTATGGTAATTTCCATATTAAAACTTAAAGTCATCCTTGTCATAACATATAGAAGTTTTTATTTTTTAATTGGAAGATACTTAAACTTAGAGTTTATATTTAATACAAAATATATTCTGATCTCAGACAGCAAGATTATATATTATCTCAATAGCACAAATTGCATCTTTGGACAAATTAAGTGCCTTATTTTTGAGTTAAAATTATAAAATAGAATATTAGAGAAAAATAATTAAATTGTCACTCAACTTATTGTATGACTTATAAATAGTATTATTATAGCAAAAAATAATTGGGGCTAGAGAAATAAATAGTAGGTTGAGTTATTGCATATGGTTGACTCAGGTTCAAACCCATATGGTCTTTCAAGCGTGCCAGGTATGATTCCAGCTTGCAGAACCAGAAATAACTTGTGAGCACTGCATGGTGTGCCCACCAACAAAATGAAATGTTTAATATATAATCATGAAATTCTAATTCATTCTGGGCCCCAAAAAACTACTAAATAAGAGACTATCAATATCCCAAAGATAAGTTAAGTTATAGTTTATTTGAGTCTCTGTTCATCAGAAATATTATTTTGGAGCACAGGATCCTATGATCTTGTATAATAAGATTGTTTAGGAAATTTAATAATATGATCTGGCAGAGTTTTAGAATTGATAATGATTTTATGGTAGAAAATCATGAAGGCTCATATAAGACAGTTGATTACTAACATTTGGTGTGAAATCATTTGGTTACCTAGAAATAAAATAATAATTTTTACTGTTACTAAATCACTTGCATAGGTGTACTTTTTTTTAACTGTTCTTATTGATTATATGGGAGCATTATAATTGAGCTATGAAATGTTTTGATAGTATCTGGAAACATTTTCTCCCTATGTTCAGCATTCCTAATTATAAAGATAATACAATATTTGAGAAATTATGTGCTTAAGTGTAAAAGCAAGACCAAACAAGTTTAAAATCTCTGGAAATTTTTGTCTTACATAATAAAATATGTAATAAAATTATACATTTAAGGAACTAATTTAACATAATATCACCGAATGTCTTAATCTCTTATTCCTGATGTCTCTTCTATATAAAACATTGATTCTATCCTTAAACTTTAGAGAAGGAACTTTAATTACTTCATATTTTCATGGAGTGAAATTTTATTTCATTTAATATGGCAGCCAGAATAAAATGAGGGTTTTAAGTTAGGAAGAATCTTTTACACACATATTTATGCTTTTATTATAGGTATAGGTTTTAATTATATGTCCATTTTTGTATGAATCACTGTCATGAATAATTTTTTTTAATTTAAACACCATGGTTAAAAGAGTGTTCATTGTTGGAACATTGTATTTACCCCAAACAAAAGCATGCCCCAGCTTTCTCTTTCCTCTTACTCATCCCTTTTACATGTAAAAATCTGAATTAAATCAGCTTCATAGCTACTTTTGTCTCTCACTCAACCCTCCCCATTCAAGTTGGGTTTTGAGCAGGTCAATAAAGAGAGGTTTTGATTTGGCATATGTAGAAACCATGAGGCTAGACCACCTGAGTCCTTTTTGCCTTGTGACAGTTTAATTCCCACAGTGAATCTGCTTCTGACCTACTCATCTTGGATAGGAAATAGGGTATGTGGGGTATTTTTACATCTGGTTCTTTAACAGGGATCTGAGAAGACTCCAACTGTGGTGAATGGCATGACCTCTGGTGGGTCATCAACATATATTACCCCCAAACTAGAATGAATGTGCCATGCTCTTCACTGGAATTTCAGTGCACATGGCTCCCCTTTAGAACTGCTTCATGTTGTTCTGTACAATCTACCTGCATTTCTAGCTCTGAACTGTACATACCAAGCTCACTAGAGATTCTTCTGCACACATGTCCCAAGAGGGGAGGGGTTTCTTCCCCGTGATTCTCAACCTAAAGGCCTTTCCAGGAATGATAATTTACTGCTCACTATTGACACTAGACAAAAGAGAACCCCATTTCCCAAGAATGATGAGCTGGATACCATTTCCGCATTTCAGATTCTGAAAACAGCTCGACCAGAAATATTCTTGTGCCACAAATCCTAAACCTAGTATGTAATCCAATGCTGGCAATCCAAGTCCTGTCAAATGGTTCAATGTCCAGAATGGTTATAGATATCAACAGAAATGACACCAAGGAGGACATATTTGTTCACTGAGCAGCTATAAAGAGAATAATCCCAGGAAATTTCTTAGCTTTGAGTTGGGAAGACTGTGGAGTTTGATGTCATAAATGGATAGAGGACTTTAAAAGTCTCCAATGTATCTGGACGCTGGGGGAGCGCCAGTGAAAAGTGGTTGTTAAGCTCCCAGTTGACATATGTTCTGCCGATACATCCCCTGCATCACTCAGCAGCCACACCATCCATGTTGACAGAGGATCCCTCAGGCGGGACAGAAAAGGGCACTAAAGGGGAGAGAGATGAAGAATCTGGACAGCGTCCAGATTTCTTCTATAGAAAGCGCTTTGTGCTAGGTCCTCAACCCCCACAACAAGCTGCAGCTTATAAAGGTCACTGATGGGTTTAATCCAAGATACAGCCCCATCGAAGGAGGACCAAAGCAGGAAGATGAGCAGGTCCCCCGACCCAGATTCTGGCAAAGTCCAAATGAGAAGCTGCTTTCACAACCTCTTGAACCTGAATCACCTCCAAAATATTAAGTTTCTTCCAGATTAGCCCTTTGATCCTATTTGCTCTTGTCACTAGATTGCTGATTAAACCTTGTGTTCTATCTTTATAGATCTTAATAGCTACTCTTTTGTTTTATGCCGCACTGCAAACAGATAATTATGTATCCAGCTCTAGTAGTTAAATGATAGTTTTCAAAATTCCGAGGAAATGCATAATGTTAGATTTTTTTAATGACCCTTGGATATCCTAGTGACTGTTTCCCAATTGCTGTGATGCTTGATGTGTATATCATTTAGCAACTTATACTCAATTTAAGTATGACTGCGAAATGTTCTAATATTTTTTCCATAGAAGTCTATGGAAAAGGAACTAGAAGGCTATAGACTCGCATTACAGTGCTCATTTTAAAAATGTTTTAGCAAACTTATTTTCAAATTATATATATCTGCAGGAATGTTCTACTGATTTTGTTTACAGTTTATGGAAAATGAATTTGGATGCTCTAGACTTCTCCAAGAGCACTCACCTGGTGTAAGAATGGTTTGGAATTGTTTTCAAATTAAGTATATCTGCTGAAAGATTTTAATGTTTATTCGGTGATATGCTTAAGACAAGATATGGAAAAGCTCGTTTTTGTGAGAATGGAGTCTGTAAAATGTAACCTCTGATGCTTCTTACCTAGAAGTAATTCCTAGAATTAGCTACTATAGCAATTGGTTTAAAATTTCCTCACTAACTTAGTGATAATAAAGATTATGTTTTTTTTTATTTTTATATCTCCAAATTTTACTGTGCCCATAATAATTATCATCCACTTTTCAAACTCCTTTCTGGGGTTCCTGCCTCTTGCAGAGCACCATAGATGATACTTGAGTCTTCCTCAATTTTTTTGATCAGAAAAGAGTGACTTGTTGGAAGACTTCGTTTTAACCAAATACAAAAGCATTCCCCAGCTTCTTATTTCATTTACACTTATCCCTTTTTTTTTTTTTTTGGACCACACCGGTTTGATGCTCAGGGGTTACTCCTGGCTAAGCCCTCAGAAATTGACCCTGGGTTGGGAGGGACTATACGGGATGCCAGGGGATCGAACCGCGGTCCTTCCTTGACTAGCGCTTGCAAGGCAGACACCTTACCTCTAGCGCCACCTCACCAATCCCTACACTTATACCTTTTACATGCAAAACTTCACCTGAACTAGATCAGCTTAGTAGATACTTTTGTCTCTTCTCAGTCCTCCCCTCCAAGTTGGGAGTTGAGCTGGTCAATAAAGAGAGATTTTGGTTTGGCAGGTGCAGAGACCACAAGGCTATACCACCTGACTCCTGTCTCCCTCATGACTGTCTTGGTATATTAATTCCCAAGGTGACCTTGCTTCAGACCCGTTCATCCAGGGTTGAAAATATGGTATGTGGGACATTTTTACAGTTCATACTACAGTTTTTTTCCCACAGATAAAGTTATATATAATATTCATGATTAAGTTATTGTCATACAATGTACAACAATCATCTCCAATGTCAACAGTTTCCCGTTCACTTTTTCTTATACATTCTTCCCTCCCACCGATTCTCCCCCTCTGCTTTTGGGGCAGGAATTTTACATAACTCTTTCCCTCTATCTCCTCCCCCCACTCTCTTTTTCTTTTTGGACCACACCCGATGTCGCTCAGGGGTTATTTCTGGCTATGTGCTAAGAAATCACCCCTGGCTTGTGAGACCAAGGGATGCCAGGATCGAACCGCAGTCCTTCCTAGGTTAGTGTGCACAAGACAGATGCCTTACCAATTGCGTTACTGCTCCAGCCCCAACTCTCTCTTTTATTGACACCGTGGTTTGAACTACTATTAGTGAAGGGGTGTCATACATGTTCCTTTCATAGTAGACCCTTCTCTACTCTAATTGCACTTCCCACTCTTGTGGCAAGTTTCCTAATATGGGCTGCTGCTACTAATTTCATCTCTCTTGAATCATAAACTAGTTTGTATATGTGGAAAAAAACCTGTACTATAGAGAAACCTGTAACCAAAGTAATTAAAAGAGGTAAACAATCTTTAGATGAGTCCACTCCTCTCCTACTTATGAATACATTCAATATCTTTAAGGTGAACACAATCACAGAAATATAAGAAATAGATTTTTATCTATTCCTACCCTACCTCTTTCATTGAACCTTGGGACATGGGTTACTTTTTTTTATACCTCAAATTTCTGCATTTTTCTACTATACTGAGAAGAAAAATATGGGGTGGGAGTCAGGGGCTAAGTGGTCTTAGGTACAGTGGTGGAGATAAAAAAAATGGACAGAACTATATATCTAAGCCAAAGTCAATGACAATAGAATTAAGAGACTCAAACTATAATAATATAAACTTAAAATGGACCTATTATACTGGCAGGCCAGAGGGCTAAAGGTGGGGGTATAGTATGCATATAGGATGCATCCTTTGGTTGAGGGAGGTCAACACTGGTTGTGCGAATGGCCCTAATCACTGTCACTATCTGCCTGAAATCCAACTATGAAGAACTTGTAATTTACAATGGTTTCAATACAAAATTTTCTAAATTAAAAAAGAAATATAAAGAATGAGAAAGGGCATATATTCAAATGAAGGTGATTATAGTTGTTTTAATACTTAAAGAAGAAATTATAATTTCTAATATATGTATCATCATATTTAATAAGCTGAATATTTTTAATTTGATGTCCACAGTCACTATTATTTTTTGTATTTTTTTCTACAGTCAGCATTGTACAGAGCATGCTCCTAGCTTTGTACTCAGGTTCAACAATGGACAGATTCTGGGAACCATATAGGGTACCAAGTATAAAAACCAAGTTTTATTCTGCTTTCGACCTGCTATGCTATCTCTCTAGTTCCTATCAGTGGTATTTGAAGCATTTCAATTATTTATTCAAGCCTGTTCATCTCCTTTAAGTTTATTAATTTTATAATTTTTATAACTTCCATTGGAAATTTTTGTTTCATTGCTGAAAACGAAGTAATCTTACTTCATGATGCATTATTTCCTGTTTTAATCTTCTGTCTCTCCCAATTTTCCATCTCTATTCTCTTTCTTTTATTCATTCCTTTTCTCTTTTAAATTTAGGACAAATCTGCTGATTCATGGACACTGGTAATTCTGAATTACACATGTAACAAATGTTCATATTTAAACTTTGTACATATCTCTATTACATTTTTGTTTGTTTTATCATAATGTGCCGTAACATTTTGTAATCTTTTACATAAAGGAGGTAAGTATACAAAGAAAAAGAGAAAATATCCTAATTTTAATAAGTTTTGTATTTTAATCCCTAGAAATCCCCCCACAGATAGGTTTTAATAACTGTTAAACAGAAAAATTAAGGGCCGGTGATGTGGCGCTAGAGGTAAGGTGTCTGCCTTGCGAGCGCTAGCTGAGGAAGGACAGTGGTTCGATCACCCAGCGTCCCATGTGGTCCTCTCAAGCCAGGGGCAATTTCTGAGCTCTTAGCCAGGAGTAACCCCTCAGCATCAAACGGGTGTGCCCTGAAAAAAAAAAGGAAGAAAAATAAAAATTAGAAAAGCTTTTGTTCAATTTTGATCAAATTTTGATACTGTTATTTCTTTTGTAAATAATAAACATAAGTAAATGATGTGTTTTCTTCCTAATTTATGAAATTCAAACTGTGAGAAAACATTCGAGAACAAGCATTTACAAATATTAAATATTAGAATATCATCCAAATCATCATCACCATTCGTTTACTCATCCAAATAATACATATTTTTACTTTGTCTCAGGCAAAACATATGGAGCTCTAGAGAATATAGTTCCTCTTTTCTGAACATCTGTGACTATTCTTTGACTCAGACAAAAGAGTCAATTTTGAGTACTTTTGTAGTAACTGAATACCTCCATCAACAAACAGATAATTTTCTATAAGGTAGACTTTTAGGACCAAAGATTTTCAGGCTAGAAGACTATGGAGGTCTCTGGCTCTTAGTCAAATAACCAAGATATGCCTTCTGCTATTGAATATATAGTTTTCAATGGAATTCTGGACAGATTGGACCCAGCACCAGCAAAATGTTGGCTGGAGGATATATGCTCCTGGAAACCTCAATTAGAGTTTGGTACATGAACATTAAACAATACTGAAACTGGAAACAATGCATCACACGGCAGGTCCAGGAAATAAGCAGAAGGCTGGCAACAGGCCAGGGCAAAGGGCCAAAATACTTGTCAAGGACAATTCCTCATGGAGAAATGACAGCAGGTTTGAGAGCAGCAGGTATGACCTGAAGAGACAATGATATTAATTACATTTGGAAACTCGCAATAAGACAAAAAGAAAGTGGCTTTTATTTGCCAATCTAATCACATATTTTACACATTTTACTTAACTTTTAGGTCTGAGAGATTAATACAATGGAAAATTAATTTTTAAAACAATGTTAACATATATTAAGCACCACTTATTACCATGATTGCTGCACATTTGTTATGTGTGTGTGTATATAATGCATGTGTATATTGATTTGTTTTTGCAACTAATATTTATTACAGAGCTATTATCTTTACTTTTTACAAATAGAGAAAGCATAAAATAGTTTACTGGCAAATTCAGCTCGCAATGAAGAAACTAATAATTAAACTAAGGCTATCTAATTCCTGAATATTCTCCTTTAAATATAATAAAGCTTTTATTGTTATGTCATGATAAATAACACAAGCAAGATTCACCAAGAAGTGAACTAAGACGGGGGCTGGGCGGTGGCGCTGCAGGTAAGGTGCCTGCCTTACCTCGCTAGCCTTGGACGGACCACGGTTCGATCCCCCGGTTCCCATATGGTCCCCTGTGCCTGCCAGGAGCAACTTCTGAGTGCATAGCCAGGAGTAACCCCTGAGCGTCACTGGGTGTGGCCCAAAAACAAAAACAAACAAACAAAAAAAAAAGTGAACTAAGACATAAAATAAATCTTATGGAGAAATCATAGCATTTACAAAATTTCATATGACTGAGGTATGCAAAACAAGTAAGTCAGGGAAAAGGATGGTCAATTTAAGAAATGCATTAAGGAAATATTTTTCTACCAGGAAATTTGCATTATTACCCTGCATGGTTTACATAGTCTAATCTATGAAGACTGAGATCCCAGTGGAAAACTCAAGATTTCATAACTATAATAAAATTATATTAAATATTTGAAACTATTAACGGTTTTATAAATCACAGTGCAATTGGGAAATTCATTAGAGAACAAAATTATGGAATTTTTTTGTAAATTTATAATATAACATTTAAAATCATAGAGATGGTTTAGAGTAAAGTACAAGATGTTTTTTTGAAGATAGATACTATATGTATTAACAATGTAAAATTTACATCTAGACTATGTGCAAACATCCTGAAAAATCTAGTAAATAAAAAGTAAAAATGGTAACAAATACATTAAAAATTTGTAGAAAAATAAGACATTAATGATGAATAAATGTCACATAATTTTCAAGCTCAGAATTACCAGAGAAATTCAAACTAAAATATGCAAGCTTCAGAGGCACAGTCAACATGCTGGTAAAGTTAAAATTATTGAGAAAAATAAAATACTTAATAAATTTAAACAAAGAAATGAACGATGATGGCATTAATAAAATATGGAATTCATAAGGCAATTTGTTATGTTATTTTGTTCATCTGTTTTATATTTGGACCACACCTGGTGGCACACAGGGGTTACTCTTGACTCTGTGCTCATATAATGCTCATGGCAGGATCTGGGGACCATATTTGATGCCAGGGATCAAACCTGGGTTAGTCCTGGGTTGGCTGCATGCAAGGCAAAGGCCCTACAGCTGTGCTCTCACTATAGCCCCTGATAAGAATTTTTATTATTTATATGTCTATTTTAACAGTAAGTAATACTATATTGGAGTAATAGTATATTGGGTATAATTCTTGCTTAGCATATGAATGACCTGGTTTCAATCCCTTGAGTCTCAACGTAAGTTATCCTGTGTATTACTGGATATCATCTAAAAAGAAAAGAAAAACAAGTGAAATGTCTATAATATTAAATCGTCTGTAGATTACATTTAACATCTATCTAAATCCTAGTAATATTTTCACAAGAATAAAAAATCACTGCTTCTTTCTCTTTATTGTTGGTAGAAAAGTATGTCTTACTTCTGCTATGCATACGACCTGTTCTATCCACCTTTTTATTTCAAAAATTCAGAGAAAATCATTTTCTAAAATTTATAGGCAACCTCTGAAACATGCAAAATATTCTTGAGAATAAAGTTCAAAGGAAAGGACTGATACGGAGATGTAGCTATTTACCTTTCATATATGAAGATCTGGTTCCAATTTGTGGCATCAAATAAATAAAGGTGGCGGAATCACACCTCTTATACTTAGTCTATATAACAAAATCATGTAATGAAAAGAAAATGGCAATGATGTAAAAATGAACAAATAAATCAATATGATAGGGCATTAGAGACCTTAGACATAAATTCATATATGTATGTAGGTTAACTAATATTCAACTAGCAATCCATGACAACTGAATGGTGATGATATAAGCTTTTCAATTTATGTGATTTTGATGCTTGAAAATTGGTTAGTCAAAAACAGAAATATCCAAACAACCACCACCAACAAAATATATGTTGTTGGTATATTTTACCAACAGCAACAAAAATTTGAAATTTTGCCTAGAGAGGCATTATAGAGATTACAAAGCTTGCATTATATGTAGCCAATTCCAGTTTGATTTCCAGCACCACATAGTCCCCAGCAGTTATGGCCCTAGAGTCTCTGAGTACTGTAGGATGACCCAGATAATCCCTAGCGCAAGAGGTTCTGAGGAGCAATACATCCTCTGGCCCTCACAAGAAACAGCCAACAAGGTTTGTCAAGAACCAGAGGAATTAGGTCCCAGGTACCTGAGCACCACTTGGGAAGCCAGGAACTAAAAAACTAAAAGTAAAGTAACTTAAAGTGACAAGAAACTAAGGAAAGATTTGAAGCTATAAAAAAAAATTTGGGGGGCTCGGGAGATAGCATGGAAGTAAGGCAAAAGGTCAGCGGTTCGAATCCCGGTGCCCCATATGGTCCCCCATGCCTGCCAGGAGCAATTTCTGAGCATGGAGCCAGGAGTGACCCCTGAGCACTGCCGGGTGTGACCCAAAAACCAAAAAAAAAAAAAAAAATTTTTTTTTTGGTTTTTGGGCCACACCCTATGACGCTCTGGGGTTACTCCTGGCTATGCGCTCAGAAGTCGCTCCTGGCTTGGAGGACTATATGGTAAACGGGGGGATTGAACCATGGTCTGTCCTAGGCTAGCGCAGGCAAGTCAGGCACCTTACCTCCACTGCCCGGCCCCGAAGCTATAAAAATTTTTGGAAATATAAAAGTAAGTTGAAATACTCTTGACATTAAACAAGAATAGTTTTTAAATGCTACCAAAAGCACAGTAAAAGAAATGAAATAAACAAGTGATACAAATAACCTACATAACAAACACAGAATGAATGGAAAATATACATTATAAATAATATACATTAACCTATGCTATGGGGTCAATATTCATGATTTATTTTTGTATAGACACATACATGTATACTATATACATATAAACTCAGCACCAAAAAAAGTCCCAAATATTCCAATTGTAAAATAATTTGCAATGCTTAAGCCATACGCCGGTTAAACTTTTGTTGAACTTTTGTTTAAATCAAACTTTTGTTGAACTCTTGCTAAATTTCTGATATTTGTCCAACGCCCCCCCCCCACATCATAAGATGTGTGATGTACCAAAAGAATGTTCCCGACACAGAATGGTTCTCCTTATCATAAGATGCATGATGTGCCAACAAAATATTCCTGACACAAGGTGGTCCCCACCCCAATCAGCCATTACAAACATCTAACAGGATGAGCAACCCATGTCAGCAAAGTCAGAAGAATGCGATAACGAAGTTGCTTCACAACCCCTCCCCTCTGGAACTCTGAGCTGTAAAACCCTCTTGCTGTGCTGGCTCCGGTCCTCTGTCTGTTGGCAGATCCGCAGCTCTGGCTAGTCAGTCAATAAACCTGCCCTTGCTAATTGCATTCTTGGAGTTGTCTTGGTCTCTAATTGAGTGGAGGACCAGAATGGACTCTTTCACTCTAAGTGTTTATCATTGAATCAAAGGAAATAGAAATGTTTGTGAGTGTTTGTGCATGTGCAATGCTTGTTTTAATTAGACACTAAAATGAGAAATTCTACATTTTCCCCTCTCCGTGTTCTCTGAAATGCGTTATTCTCTTTCACTTATTCTTTTCTAATAATCTCCCAAAATTGTATCATTTCAAAATTCAAAGTTAAATTCTTATATTTGCAACAATATGGATAGACAGTGAAGGCAGTAAGCCAAGTGAAATATGAAAAACAAAAAGACAAGTAGTAGGTATATAATAAATCAAAATCAATCCTTATAATTAAAAAGAATAAAATGGTGGCTTACAGGGACCAGGGTTTGAGATTTTAATAATGGTAAATGTTGGTCAAAGAACACAAACTTACATTTCTCAAGAATGAATAAAGTTTGAGACTGCAATTTGCAGTATGATTCAAAAATAAACAATTTCATTTTGTATTTGAAGGATGCTATGAATAAAAGTTAAGTATTCTCACAGCATACTGAAATATTGTAATATGTGATGTGTGTATTTACAATATATTCATATGCCAAATTCTGTTTTTATTTTTCACTAAAACTCTATGTTGATTTAATTTCAAAACTGAAAAAATATAGACAAGTGGAATTCGATCTTAACTCCTAATGCATGAATAAAATGTAATGTCATTATGGTCTCTGTTGTTCAAAATTTTAAGTGCATCCAGCTACCAGCTTTACCAAAAAAGTAACAATATTTACTGCAAAGCATAAAAACAAATATTCATATTTTTTATGAATCAATGGATTAACCATTTGGAATATCACTTACTTTTAAGTCTGTCTACTGACTTCAGTTGTAACAGCTGAGTGGTGTTTTTTGGTTTTTGTTTTTGGGTTTGTTTTTTTTTTTTTGCCTAGAAAAAGTCAAATGTTTACTTAAATCTATACAAAAGTGAGCAGGTTTGGGATTCTCAATACAATAAGAGAAATAAACATTGACTGCAGAGAATGTACAACCTTTATAATGAAATGTTCTCCAAAATCTTGTCAAAATAATTATGTACAGATCTTATTTACTAGGTTGGGTTATATCAAATCTTTAGTCACTGGAGCAATAGCATAGCAGTAGGGCATTTGCCTTGCAAGCAGTGACCTGGGACAGACCCAGGTTCAATCCCCGGCATTCCATATGCTCCCCATACCCTGCAAGGAGTAATTTCTGAGTGCAGAGCCAACAGTAACCTCTGAGTGTCACAAGATCTGGTGCAAAATATGCTCTATATTTCTCTGGTCCCTTTGGATTAGCTTTACCAGGGGCTGCCACTCTGCTGTGCATGTGAAGGTCCCAGGAACCTGGGAAATAAGAGCTGTCTTTTATCTTGAGTGTTGTGCAGTAAGCTCTTCTTTCATGAACATCTTTCTTGCTTTTTTCCCCTATTCTGCAAACCAATTTCAAGTTATCTCTATATAGCCTCCTTCTCTAATGTTTGTCTCAGCTGTCCTCTTTTTTTTTTTTTTTTTTTTTGGTTTTTGGGCCACAGGGGTTACTCCTGGCTATTCACTCAGAAGTCGCTCCTGGCAAGCACGGGGGACCATATGGGGAACCAGGGGATCGTCCTAGGTTAGCGCAGGCACCTTACCTCCAGCGCCACTGCCTGGTCCCACTGCCCGGTCCCAGAAATATAAAATTATATTTCTAGAATGAATTGGTGTGATGTAGATACAATTAAATTATTATTATTTTATTCAACCAATTATTTGCAAAAAAGATGAGTCATTTTATTAACATAAGCACAATAACATGATCAACATCAAAGCATCAATGGCTTTAATTAGAGCTATTGTTTATTGTGAGGATGACATAAATGAGTAAAACAATCACAAATACCAAGCTTAATTATTGTCCCATCTTCTTCAATGTCAAAAGAAACCTTTCGCAAACCAATTCTGCCATGTCCTCCATTGATTAGTGTCACCTCTAAAGATGGCAATTTATTTGGAATTGATTCAATGTTAATTTATCATTTTTAAATACAAAATTTAAAGTTGAGTACTTAAACTGGATATCAAAAGCAATTTTTCTCTAGAGAGGATTCTTGGATATTATTTAAATATAACATAAACTCTAATATCCAAATTGTTGACCAGATATATTCACTAGGCTATATTGTTTTTAACAGTAAAGAGTACTTTTAAAATGCTTTTTCTTAATACTTACTATATCACTACACAATTAATTCCATCCTAATATGTAAATTCCAAAGTCTTTAGACAAAATTTATAACTACATAGGTAAAAGAATAAAGACATAAACTGATTTATCTGAGTTAGAATTCTTACTTACTCTCATTTCCAAAAATTTGCTAGCTGTTTCATCTTTGAAAATTTGTTTAATTTCTAAGAGCTATAATTTTTCTCATCTATAAATTGGGTATAATAGTAGAAACTATCACCTAAGAATGTCACTTAGATTAAATATAAGACTCAATATGCTTCCTGAATAGTATATGTCAAGATAATAATTATATAATGAGTGCTATAGATTAGATTATTCAAAATATTGATGTTATGAATTGGTAATTTAGAAACAAATTCACTAAAATTATACTAAATTAAAAACTGAAAGGTATTTCTAAGACTTCGATCCTGAGCCAGAGATAAAAAGTGTAAATAGATTAAGGTTCTTGTTTGAATATGGTTGGCTTCAGTTGATACAATATTTTGTATATGGTCTCCAAGTACTGTCAAGATTCCTGAACACAGCATCAAGAGTAAGCCTAGGGCCAGAGCAGTGTCGCAAGCAGTAAAGTGTCTGCCTTACCCTAGCTAAGCTAGGATGGACCGCGGTTCGATTCTCCTGGCATCCCATATGGTCCCCGAAGCCAGGAGCGACTTCTGAGTGCATAGCCAGTTGTAATCCCTGAGTGTCACCGGATGTGGCCCCAGAAACAAAAAAAAAAAAAAAAAGGATAAGAAGAAGAAGAAGAAGAAGAAGAAGAAGAAGAAGAAGGGTAAACCCTGAGAGCAGCCACATGTGATGTCAAAGCAAACCCAAAAAACGTTCTATTAATACTTTTTGATGGAGAAGTTTAGGCTGTAATTATATAAAAAGAAAATAATTGCAGTACTGATCTTTTGGGCAAAGTAGAGTTGTCGGCATTTAGTTCTGTTGAGCCTCAAGTTATCAATATAAGGGTGTGTGAAATGCAGTTGTTTATGTCTGGGATGGGATCAAGACAATAGTGTGGGCTGAAGAGCTTTGTGAGCTTCTATCTTTACCTTTGGTGAAAGTAGAATCAATAATTAAAGAGAGCTTTAGATGCACTAAAGTAATAAGAACAGTACTTGTTTAGCATCTACCTTAAGCATAGAACCAGAGAACTGAAGCCAATCATATTCAAACAAGAACTTTAATCTATTTACTCTTTCTATCTCTGGCTCAGGATTGAAGTCTCTAGAAGTACCTTCCAGTTTTAAAAATAGCCAGTATAATTTTAATGAATTTGTTTCTAAATTACCAAGCTTATTTGGCAAATAAAAAGCAAAATACTCAGTGTTTTCTATGGCTTTTTGATTGCAAAGCAAAATATAGTAGTGAAATGAGGTTCTTGCCCATATTATAGTAAAGAATAACTCAGTTTATATTAAAGATATTAAGATACCTTTATTTACATAACTCTCTTCAAACTTTCCACATGCTAGGAAATAGGGTGGAGGGAATGGCCCTGATCAATTGTCACTATGTGCCTCAAATATTACTGTGAGAGATTTGTTATTTACTTTTGGTCACAATAAAAATTATTTAAAAAATCTTTCCAAAAGAATATGGAGATATTTTTTCTCTGTTTCATTCCTTTCATCAAGTCAGAGAAATTGTCCATCCTTTTTATTTTTCATCTATTCAAATACTTTTTCCAAAGATCATTAGGGCAGTAAGTATATGATTGAAAGCCTGTGGCAGGTGGTAGAACTTTTCATCTAGAAATAATTTTCCTTGGATAATGTTATAATATAACTTTTTCTGTCTTATCTGACATATTGAGGATAGAAAACATTTTCACAGATAACACTCAAATATTGTTAAGCAAATTTGAGACTCAATGGATGAATAATCTGCAAGTTAACAGCTATAATACAATAGTGCTGCTATGATTCTGTATGAAACTATACTTTCTCATACATTGCAACTATACAGAGAATCATATGACCAAGGTGAGGAAATTCAAGGATAACAAAGCTCACTAGAATATTGTTACCAAACAATGGGATTTGAAGAGAAACTTTGTGGATACATCTACCTTATTGCTGTTTATTTGAGAAGTAGATTTTTCCCTCACTTTATTAGATTGTGGTGCAGTCATGCAAGGAACATCTGCATCTAAACACGCTTTATGCTGACAAGTACTATGAGTGTGTAGTGGTGTTTTATTCAAAAAGAAAAATATGAACTTATAAAAATACTATGGGGAGTGATTTGTAATCCACTTTGGTCAAAATAAAAGTTATTAATAAAAAATAAAAAATATCATAATGCATGGGGAGGAGAATTAATATGATTCTATAGTAATGGCAGACAACATTTAATACACAAAGAAAGAACAAAAATGTAAGAATAAATGATGTGAGTACTGTAAATTTTCAGGAAAATAGAAAAATTTGAGAAAAAGAATATTCACCATTTATGACTGCAAGACATAGCTGTAAATTGAAATGGTCGGAAATAAGGTTACAGAAAATTGAATCAGTAAGTCAAGGTAAAAACTTAAGACATTGGTGTATATAAAGAAATAAAATTACTAATTCAAATTGATAAAATCAATAAAAATGGTAATAATTAAATTAATAGGTGGCTAGTCTCAGATATAGGAAGGTAAAGCAGAAATATGAAATTACTTAAGGTATAAATGTTTGCCTTGACATGTCACTTCACATCAAAGAGAATGGTTGGTCAAACTGCCAAGTGCAAGTGTTGACAGAAATGTGGAAAAAAGTGAGGCGGGCAGGTAAAGAGGCACTCAGACGTTATGTGTCCGAGCTTCTTTGTCCAGTCATATCTCAAAAGGCATTTATGTTCATTAAATATGTTGGCTATTGTGAATGTGTCTAAAGCAAGTATCTTTTTGATTCACTATATTTATATACTGGTGATAATTGTTTCAGAGTAGTACTGTTGAATTATATGACACTATCATTCTTATTTTTTAAAGAAATATCAAGACTGTTTTACAAGCAGACTATTTCAATTTCTATTTCCGCATACAGGTATAAGGATTTACTATTAATTTTTCCTCCACAACGTTGCCAAGACTTGTTCCCAATATTTTGTTTAGAGCCATTCTCATCAATGTGAGGGTTGTGATTTTTGTTTCACTAATAAAAAAAAGTCCTTCATTTACAGTAGTGCAAACCATAGCATCTAAAAGGGAAAAAATGGTGTGTGTATGTGTGTGAATGAATGAGTGTGTGTGAGAGAGAGGAGAGAGAGAGAATAGGGAGAGAGAGAGAGAGAGAGAGAGTGGGGGGGATAAATGCCTGGTCCAGAGGCAGGGGAGGGGATTTGGGAGAGAGAAACGAGGGACATCGGTGATGGGGAATGTTCACAGATGAAGTTTGATATACATTTTAAGACTGAAATGTAATAATGAACAACTTTGTAACCATGCTGTAAACATTGTAATCATGCAATGGAAAATAAATAAATATATGAATAAAAATTGATGTTGACGTTTGGACCATTTGTATATCTTTTCAGGTGATGTGTCTTTTCAAGTTTATTTTTACAGTTTTTATTGGGGTATTTGAATTTGCTTTGGGATCACACCTACTGGTTAGTAACCCAGGAGTTACTCCTGGATCTGCACACAGTAATCACTCCAGGTGGGACTTGGGGCACCATAGAGGATGTGGAGTTGAGTCTGGTGCCTTATCTGCTATTGTACTATCTCAGGCTCAATATTGTAGGTTTCAGTTTATTATTTTTGTTTGCTTTTAGTTTGGGGGTCACACACAGTAGATGTGCAAAGGGGTCACTGCTGAACCTGCACTTAGGAATCATTCCTGGTAGGCTAAGAGAATCATAAGAGATGCTGGATTGGCTTCTAGTGCCAAAAACTCTATTTCCTCTACTATTGCTGGGGCTTTGTTTGTTAGTTGTTATTTTGGGTCTCTATTGTTATTTTGGGTCTCTAGTTGTTATTTTGCTTGCATTTTAGTTAATTACTTTATATATTTTGAATATCAACCCATCTTTAGTACAAGATATAAAAATATTTTCTCTGAGTTGTTCAGTTGCCTATTTTATTGTTAAGGTAGTTTCTTCCACTGTGTATAAGCTTTTTAATTACTTGTGTTTAAATTGTTTATTATTACTTTTGTTTGCCTTGCCAATGGAATTGAAACACAATTGTCAATGGAATTAAAATATCAGATGTGAATCATACAGGTTAGATTTCTAGAGTTTTAGAATGCATAATATATTATCTCATGAAATGAGAAATTTGTCAATAGTTAATAAGCCTACATACCTCCAGAAGTCATGTTGGAAATTTTCTGTTTATTATTTCTATAAAATGTTTAACCTTTATGCACATATATATCATTGTGATTATGACTTTTATACAGAGACAATGAGAGTGTCAGTCTGACTATATAGTCAGTACATGTCAGAATTCAGTTTCAATGTCTTATCTGCTTATTTTAAGAACTAAGCTCGTCGTAGTATTCCATCTGGTGCTAATTTTATTTATTTTCTTATGTGTGGAAATAATAAATATAGGCTCAGGAGATGATGTTACCATTCCCTGAAGACTCCTGGTCAGAAGGTTCACTATCTCTGGGATTGGGTAAGGTATTCTTAGGCATTGATAAATATCAAGTTCTTTTTAGTAAATTACTCAATCTTTATTCATTATGTACATTTTGTTATCTTTTATGTATTTTCTTATTTCCCAATAGCAGATTGTGTACCTAGTGTGCTGACTTGATGCTCATTGGTCCCAGGTAAAATTATTATGTTTCAAAACATTGCTGAGGCTATGAACAATCTTTTTCATTAATTACTCCTACTTATTTTCACCACATATTATAATTCATTTGCCTAAAATCATTTCAATTGGTGGCTCTTATAACAAATGCTTTCCTAAGAGTCAGATTAATGTTCTCCTTTTTTCCAATTTATCTCTAGCCTTTCTGAACTAATATACTCAACCGAAATAAGCATAGTTTTACTCATGCCTGCTTTTATGAATTCCACTGACAGTTTCTTAATAAATAATGTATTTCCAAATGTTCTTGGGCTCTTTTCCTTATTAATAATTCCTGTACCTTTCCAATGACTGGAGGGTTTTATTTGGTCACTGGCTTAATTGTATTCCTGATTGTCTTCTCATTTTATTTTCTTACACTGCTGTGTGAATAACATGAATATGACATGTATGACCATTCATAGCAGGCATTCAATAATTATGAGTATTATACTCTAAATATTTGAATCCATATAATAGACTTAAGGTTATTTTGTAGGTATGATTTACTTTTTCTAACATCTTTTATTATTTATTATGAGAACAAAGATGCAAAGAAAGAGGACAAGGTAAAGTTACAGTGGGAAGACAATCACCCATGAACAGAATTCTCAGAAGAAAATCCCTTTCTGACACCTTAATTTTGAACTTTCAGCCAAAGAACATTAAGAAAAATTAAACAAAACCCATGCACAGTTACTTTGTCTCTCAAGTAACCCGATTGTAGTACATTATAAAATGTGTAGCAGTAAACAAAGCAATCTAAAGCCATAAAATTTATGTAACTCCTTTAACATTGAAGACATAGTATTTTTTTATATTTCCATGCACATGCATATTAGTTTAAGTTAACCTCAAAAGTTTATTTGGCTTTTTTAAGGATGAGAGTCAAAGGAGCACAGAAAAAAAACGGTGTTGGAGTGGCAATTGTTGTTTGCATAAGCCCACCAAAATATGGGGACATGGAAAGGAAAAGTCTTGGCCTAAATACAAGGAGACTACCCCTGAAGTTTTCCAGCATAAGACCAACTCTAGGCTCCAGGCACACTAGGTTATCCAATCCAAGTCATTGTCCGTAGTGCCAATACACTTTTGTTTTTTCACACAGTCGCTGTTGTTGTTTCTGTAGTTAAAGATCCTGGAATCTGCATATTCTACATCAAAATCAGGATGATTCTAGTTTCATCTCACAATTAGAGGGCAATGCAGAGAGCCCTGTCCTGAAAGCAGGCCATTGTTGTTGTAAACACGGAGAAAGGTGTTAAGGGAAGTCACTTTTGAGTAGGTCGATGTCAGAGCAGCCGTAGGATCTTTCCTGGTAGAGAATTGCTTCCAGGTGATATTATATGCAACCTTGGTTGTTTCGTAGATGGCTTCCCTGGTTCAGGGTTGAATGGAGAATGCCCATTCTTCTAAGGCCTGTGCCAGGTCATTATGTCAATGTTCAGGTTGTAAGGTCCCATTGCATAACAAGATTTGTGTGTTCCTATCTCTATTTGATAAGAACTCTTTTGTATGTATACTATTTTCCCATTTTAATGTGCCTATGCAAAAAAGGAACAATGCCACGTTGTGATATTGATGCATATGGGGGCCGCTAGAACAAGTCCAAATATAAATATCCCTGTGACTTGGTTAAAACATAAACATTAAACTGAGGACTCTTTTACCAGAACTCCTTAATGAACGGCTCACAAAGAGAAGAAGAGACAAAAAGTGGGGAAAATCGGCAGTGTATAAGAGTGTATTTAGTAAGAGTTATAGTTGTTAATGATATATATATAAAATACTCAAAAGACATATATGTGTTGGGGGGTGTTAAATTGGTCTGTGATTTGGCCTGTGCAGTACTGAAGTTGTAAAGGGTAAATGTGGGGTAATGGTGGTTGGAGGTGAGGGAATAAAGTACTAAGAATGAGCTTGTAGGGGTGTGGGAAAGGGCAGAATACAAGAGGATAATCTTCATATGCAAAACACAATCAGAGAGAATACTATTAATATATACTGTACACTTGGGGGCTTCAAAATGGAGACAGGAGAGAAATAGCCAGTGACTGCCTTAGTGCAACCAAACAACTCCTGGCACCCCCCAAGCTAGGAACCCACATTTCTGGCCACCTTGGCTTGAACCCAGGTAAGGCCTGGAGACCAGGGGAATAAGAGGGGGACTTCTGGGGGCCTGCCAATGCTTCCAGCACTTCAAGCTAGCGAGAAGGCCTTTGGCCTGGAGTATCCCCAAACCCCATCGGTATGACTCACTTTTATAAGAAAAATAATTCTTAGATTCTAGTGATAAATCATAAGTGAGTGACTCAGAGATATATTAATAATCCTACTTGCAAATTGTTTACGAGTTCCATTTATGGCATACAGGCATAATAACTATATATTATTGCTATTTGCACAACCTATGTTTTATTTATAGTGATAGGACTTTCTAACTTATGACTTACTATATTTTGTTTTGTTTGTTTATTTTGTTTTGTTTTGAGATCACACCCTGCGGTGCTCAGGGGTTACTCATGGCTCTATGCTCAGAAATTGCTCCTGGCAGGCCCGGGGGACCATATGGTATGCCAGGATTTGAACCAGTGACTTTCTCCATGCAAAGCAAACGCACTACCTCCATGCTATCTCTCTGGCCCATATAGTATATATAGTATATACTATATGCTATTGTCTTCAAAACAGTTATGGCCCAATCAATTCAGAAAAAAATATTAAGTCAATTTAAAAATAAAAAAGACAAGATATGGACAATTACTCATTCCCAAAGCAAATTTATATTTTTGTTCTTTTCATAACATTTATATGGAATGATCCCTCTTTTTCTTGCTTCCTAAGACATGTTCTAGGTAACATATTTATGACTCTATGCTCTGAAATTCCTAGGCTACAAACTACTCAGTTAAAGAACTAAGCATGTGATCGCTTGAAGAAATCTATTCTTTAATTTCATGATTTTCTCTAAATATATAATTAATCTTAAAGGTAGAAGTATTATTTTATTTACATAGTATTTCATAGATTTAATAGAAGAAAGACTAGATATATGTATTATGATTAACTGATTTATTTACCTCATTTTGTCTCTTTTGTGTGGCCTGTACCTTTATTTGTATGCCTTTCAAGAATTTTCTTCTCTGGTGTAAATTTCACAAGTCAGCAATTATATTTTCAAGTTCTTTTGTACCTCAGCTGACAAATTATTCTACGTATAGTAGGTGTTAATAAAAGTGATGTATTACAAAGAAAGAGAAAGCATCTCACTATGATGAGCTGTTGAAGTAAATTCTTTCTGGAAACATTAAACAGATTTTACTGACTATAATCTAAGGTATAATTTGTATTATAAGAATATGTGTGCTATTGTAAAACAAGTGTAGCATCTAAAGTATGTGCTTGAATTATGAAAAGGAAAGGGTAACTGAAACACACACAAACACATAGAATTTCTAAAACTACTTGATTTGGATAAACAAATCTGAGAATGAACTTGTTCTAATTTATGGCACATGAAATCTCACAAAATGCTTTAGAGGGCAGATGCTATCAATTTTCCTCAGGGCATATCCATTAACTTCCAACACCAAGCACCTGGGTTTGTTATGTCACACATTTCCTTGGCATGGAAGTCCCTGGCTCTGCACTGGCTTGAATAATCCCGAAGTGTGTGCTTTACCAGCTCTTACAACCAACTTCCTTTGGATTAATCTCAGTTCTCTATGGTGATAGCAGGCTTGGAAATTTGAACTCTGCACACTCTTTTCCTTCTTGTGAGTGTGCTTTTCGTTCCTGTCACCCAAAACCAACACTTCCTTGTTTTTTGCAAAAATGCTTGAATTTAATCAATTTGAGTATATTTTAGAAATCAAATTGTTAATTTTTATATTTTATGTATTCCAGCATTATTTTCAATTAGGGAGTTTATGTAGCTCTACTGAGAGACTTTTTTAATGATCACTTAAAATAAGAACAAGCGTATTTATTTATAATACTCATAAGCAGGATCTTAGGAAGTGTCACTTGAATCTAAGGAATTCTAAGAAGAAAAGAACTTTCTTGGTCTTAGAAAGAAGCACTAATCAGGGCTTGAAGGATATTACAGGGTATTTGACTTGCGTGTGGACAATCCTGGTTCAATATATGACATCACATATGTTTCCCTGAGTTAGATACCAAGAGTAAATCCTGAGCGCCAGTCCAGCATTCCCTCTGTATTCCAAATCCCCCAATGAAAGAAAGAAAGGAGTATTTCCCCATGGGTAGAGAATATATTTTAATTACATACTAGAAATATTGTCTCTAAGAAACAGAACCATATAACTTGAATCATCTTATTCAGTTTCATAAATTGAGGGGGGGGGGGAAATTGATGGTATCAGGACCAGATAGTCATATGAATATTTAGTGGATTTGTAATTGACTTTAGCCACAATAAAAAATTAAAAAAAATAATACTTCTGATCTCTGCCGAGTATACATTTGCTTTCATTAGCACCAAGTTTTGAGAGTGTGATTCTCATTCAGTTTCAGGAAAAGAGCTGCTTAAGAGGCAAATTTTACAAATATGTTTTTATCTTGTGATAAATTCTTTAATTTTCCAAACTTCCTGTTTAGGACTCCTGCTCAATGTTTTAATACTTTCTAGTAGTTCATTCTCTACCTTTTTGTTACATGATTTCTGCTTCTTATTCTCTTTCTATACAATCGCTTATCCAACTTATCAATACTTTTTTTTAATTTGGCCCATATTATGTGTTTTATGGGAATTTCTTTACTTTTATTTTTTATCTTTATTTAAATACCTTGATTACAAATATGATTATAGTTGGGTTTCAGTCATTTAAAGAACTCTGTCCCCCTTGACTGGTGCAACATTCCCATCACCAATGTTCCAAATCTCCTTCATACCTAACCCCCACCTGTAATCTAGACAGGTTTTCCACATTCCTCATTCATTCACATTATTAAGATAGCTCTCAGGGTAGTTATTGCTTTAACTGCATTCACCACTCTTAGTGGTGAGCTTCATGTTGTGAGCTGGACCTTTTAGCCTTCATCTCTTTATCTCTGATGATTGCAAAAATGTCTTTTATTTTTCTTAAAACCCATAGAAGAATGGTACTATTCTGTATCAATCTCTCTACCTCTGAATTATTTCACTTAACATAATATATTACATGTACATACATGTATAGGAAAATTTAATGACTTCATCTCTCCTTACAGCTGCATAATATTCAAGTGTGTATATGTACCACCGTTTCTTTTTTTTTTTTTTTTTGGTTTTTTAGGGTCACACCCGGCAGTGCTCAGGGATTACTCCTGGCTCCATGCTCAGAAATTGCTCCTGGCAGGCACAGGGGACCATATGGGGCACCGGGATTCGAACCGATGACCTTTTGCATGAAAGGCAAACGCCTTACCTCCATGCTATCTCCTGGGCCCGTACCACCGTTTCTTTAGCCATGCATATTTTGAAGAGCATCTTGGTTGTTTCCAGGATCTGGCTATTGTAAATAATGCAACAATGAATATAGGTGTGAGGAAAAACTTTTGTGTTGTATTTTTGTGTTCCTCTGGTATATCTCTAGGAATTTATAGCTAGATCGTAATGGAGCTCAATTTCCAGGTTCGAGGTATCTCCATATCGCTTCCCATAAAGGTTGAACAAGATGGCATTCCCACCAGAAATTAATAAGAGTTCTCTTTTCTCCAGATTCCCACTAGCACTGCTTGTTCTCATTCTTTGTGATGTGGCGTGAGTTGGTACTTCATAGTAGTTTTGATTTGTATCTTCCTGATGATTAGTGATTGGAGCATTTTTTTCATCTGCCTTTTGGCAATTTGTATTTCTTCTTTATCCAAGTGTCTCTTCATGTCTTCTCCACATGTTTTGATGGATTATATATTTTTTTGTAAAGTTCTGTCAGTGCTTTGTGTGTTTTGGATATTAGCCCCTTATCTAATGGATATAGGGTGAATAATTTCTCCCACTCAGTGTGTGATTCTTGAATCCGGGCATTATTTCCTTGGAGGTGCAGAAGTTTCTCAGTTTATATTCCCATCTGTTTATCACTGCTTCCATTTGTTTGTAGAGTGCAGTTTCCTCCTTAAAGATAACTTTAGTCTCAATGCCATGGATTGTTTTACCTACATGTTCTTCTATATACATCAGGTCTGATATCAAGGTCTTTAATCCATTTGGATTTTACCTTCATATATGGTTTTAGCTGGGGATCTGAGTTCTCTTTTTTGCAAGTGGCTAACCAATTGTGCCAACACCAATTGTTGAAGAGGCTTTTCTTGATCCATCTAGGATTTCTTGCTCCTTTATCAAAAATTATGTGACTGTATGTCTACAGAACATTTTCTGTGAGGTAGGGGTTTCTGTATTGCATTCTTGTGTTCCTAGGGTATATCCCTAGGAGTGGAAAGCTGGGTCGAATGGGAGCTCAATTTCCAGATTTTGGATGAATCTCCAGATCGCTTTCCATAGAGGTTTGACTAGCGGCATTCCCACCAGCAGTGGATAAGAGTTCCTTTCTCTCCACATCCACGCCAGCACCAATTGTTCTCATTCTGTGTGAATTGAGCCAGTCTCTGTGGTGTGAGATGGTATCTCATTGTTGTTTTGATTTGCATCACCCTGATGATTAGTGACAAGGAGCATATTTTCATGTGGCTATTGGCCATTTGCATTTCTTTCTGCTTCCACTTGTTTGGAAAGTGTAGTTTCCTCCTTGAAGATGCCTTTTATCTCAATGTCATGGAGTGTTTTACCGGCGTGTTGTTCTGTATACCTTATGATATCAGGTCTGATATCAAGGACTTTAAACCATTTGGATTTTACCTTCATACATCATGTTAACTGGGGGTCTATGATCGTTTTTATGCAAGTAGCTAACCAGTTCTGCCAGCACCACTTGGTGAAGAGGTTTTTCCCTGCTCCACTTAGGATTTCTTGCTCCTTTGTCAAAAATTAGGTAATTGTATGTCTGGGGGACACTCTCTGAGAACTCAAGCCTGTTCCACTGATCTGAGGGTCTATCTTTATCCCAATACCATGCTGTTTTGATAAATATTGCTTTATAGTACAGTTTAAAGTTGGTGAAAGGAATGCTTCCCATTTTCCTTTTCCCTAAGAGTGCTTTAGCTATTTGAGGGTGTTTATTGTTCCAGATGAACTTTATAAGTGTTTGATCCAATTCTTTGAAGACTGTCATGGGTATTTTTAAGGGGATCACATTAAATCTGTATAATGCTTTGGGCATTATTGCCATTTTAATGATGTTAAAATGGCAATAATCCATGAACAGGGTATATGTTTCCATTTTCGTGTGTCCTCGCTTATTTATTAGAGCAGGGCTTTATAGTTTTTCTATATAAATATAGGTCCTTCACATCTTTGGTCAAGTTGACTCCATGATATTTGAGTTTGTGTGGCATTAATGTGAATGGGATTGCCTTCTTGACTTCCTTCTCTTCCCTATTATTATAGGTGTATAAAAATCTATTGATTTCTGTTTGTAGCCTGCCACCTTTCGATAGGAGTCTATTGTTTCTAGAAGCTTTTTGGTATAGTCTTTAGGGTTTTCTATATAGAGTAGCATGTTATCTGCAAACAATGAGAGCCTGACGTCTTCCTTTCCTATCTCGATTCCCTTGATATCTTTTTCTTGCATGATCACTATAGCAAGAACTTCCAGTACTATGCTGAAGAGAAGTGGTGAGAGCAGACAGCCTTATCTTGTACCAGAATTTATAGGAAAGGCTTTTCGTTTTTCTCTATTGAGGATAATATATGCCATTGGCTTGTGGTAGATGGCTTCAACTAGATTGAGAAAGGTTCCTTCCATTCCCATCTTGCTGAGAGTTTTGATCAAGAATGGGTGTTGGACCTTATGAAATGATTTCTCTGCATCTATTGATATGGTCATGTGATTTTTATTTTTCTTGTTGTTGATGTTGTGTATGATTTTGATAGATTTACGGATGTTAAACCATACTTGCATTACTGGAAAGAAGCCTACTTGGTCGTAGTGTATGATCTTCCTGATGATGCATTGGATTCTATTTTCCAGGATTTTGATGAAGATCTTTGCATTAACATTTATAAGGGATATTGATCTGTAATTTTCTTTTTGGCAGCATCTCTGTCTGGTTTTGGTATCAAGGTGATGTTGGCTTCATAAAAGCTGTTTTTCAGTGTTCCCATTTTTTCAATTTCATGGAAGGGCCTGGTTAGTATTGGTAGTAGCTCCTCTTGAAAGATTTGAAAAAATTCATTAGGAAATCCATCCGGGCCTGGGATTTTCTTTTTGGGCAGTTGTTTGATTACAGTTTCAATTTCCTCAGTAGTGATGGGGCTGTTTAGATATGCTACATCCTCCTTACTTAAATGTGGAAGGTTATAAGTGTCAAAGTATGTTTCCATACTCTCTGATTACTCTTGGATCTCTGCAATATCTGTAGTGATCTCCCCCTTTTCATTTCTAATACAGGTTATCAGATTTCTCTCTCTCTCTTTCCTTGTGAGTTTTGCCAATTGTCTATCAATCTTGTCTATTTTTTCAAAGACCAACTTCTGCTTTCGTTGATCTTTCGATTGTTTTTTGGATTTCCACTTCACTGAGTTCTGTTTTCAGCTTTGTTATTTCCTTCTGTCTCCCTATTCTTGGTTCCTTTTTTTGGTCATTTTCTAATTTTTTGAGCTGCATCATTAAGTTATTCAAGTATGCCCCTTCTTCCTTCCTAATGTGTGCCTGTAGAGCTATAATTTTTCCTCTCAGGACTGCTTTTGCTGTGTCCCATAGATTCTGGAAGTTTGTGTCTTCATAATCATTTGTTTCCAGGAAAATTTGGATTTCCCTTTTGATTTTTTTCTCGGACCCACTGGTTGTTCAGTAGCAGGGTGTTTAATTTCCAATTGTTAAAGTTTTTCTTCTGTGTGCCTTTGTAGTTCACATCTAATGTCAGAGCCTTGTGGTCAGCAAAGGTAGCCTGCAAGATTTCTATCCTCTTGATTTTATGGAGGTATGTTTTATGTGTCAGCATGTAGTCTATCCTGGAGAATGACCCATGTACATTGGAGAAGAATGTGTATCCAGTTTTTTGGGGGATCGAGTGTCCTATATATATTTACTAGTTCTCTTTCTTCCATTGATCTTTTCAGAGTTAGTATGTTTTTGTTGGGTTTCAATCTGGTTGACCTATAAAGTGTTGATAGAACTGTGTTGAGGTCTCCCACAATTATTGTGTTATTATTGATTTCTTCTTTCAGATTTGTCAGTAACTGTATTAGATAATTTGCTTGTCTCTCATTGGGTGCATATATGTTTAATAGTCTGATTTCTTCCTGTTTCACATATCCCTTGATTAGTACATAGTGTCCATCCTTGTCCCTTACCACTTTTCTAAGTATAAAGTTGGTGTCATCAGATATTAATATGACTACCCCAGCTTCTTTGAGGGTATTGTTTGCTTGGTTGATTTTCCTCCAGCCTTTGATTTTAAGTCTATGTTTGTTCTGACTATTCTGATGTGCTTCTTGTAGGCAGCAGAAGGTTGGATTCATCTTTTTAACCCATTTTCCCATTCTGTGTATTTTATTTGGTGAATTTAGTCCATTAACATTGAGGGATATGATTGTCATAGGATTTAATGTCATCTTTTTTTTTTTTTTTTTTTTTTTTTGGTGTTTGAGTCACACCCGGCAGTGCTCAGGGGTTACTCCTGGCTCCATGATCGGGGGTTGCTCCTGGCAGGCACGGGGGACCATATGGGGCACCGGGATTCGAACTGATGACCATTTGCATGAAAGACAAACGCCTTACCTCCATGCTATCTCCCGGGCCCCGATTTAATGTCATTTTTGTAGGTAAGTTTGCTGTGTTTGTTGGTCTCTCTTGTCTTAGAGTAGACCGTCAGTTTTTCCTTTAAGGCTGATTTATCATCTGTGAAGTTTTTGAGTTGTTGTTTATCCATGAAGCTATGTATTCTTCCTTCAAACCTGAACGTGAGTCAGGGTGGGTGCCTCAGTGAGGCATTCATTTCATTCAGTCTTGTCACAATATCCAACCACTGTCTTCTGGCCTTGAGAGTTTCTTGTGACATGTCTGCTGTAAGTCTTAGGCATGCTCCTTTGAATGTAATTTTTGTTTTTGATCTTGCTGCATTCAGTATTCTATCTCTATCTGTGGGATTTGTCATTATAATGAGGATGTGTCTGGGGTGTTTTTCTTTGGGTCTCTTTTAGCTGGTACTCTTTGGGCATTCAGGATTTAATTGCATGTAGTCTTTAACTCTGGGAGTATCTCTTTGATGATGTCTTTGACAGGTGATTCTTCCTGAAGATCTCCTACCTGGGTCTCTGGGACTCCAATGATTCTTATGTTATTTCTGTTGAGTTTATAAAAGACTTCTATTTTCATCTCTTCCCATTCATTGAGTACTTTTTTCATTGCCTGATCGTTTGTCCTAATGTTCTTTTCCCATTTCTTCTGCCTTGTTGAGTTTTTCTACATCTCATCTTCCAGTACTCCGATTCTGTCCTCAGCTGCTCTTACCTTGCTTTCAAGGTCATCCACTGAGGTTTTCAGTTGAGCTATTGTGTTTGTCAGATCTGCTATTTCAGTTTGGAGTTTTCTGATTTCTGTCTTTGTGTTCTGTTCAGATTGATCTATGCTTTCTTTGAGTTTTACAAACATCTTCCATACTTCTATTTTAAGTTCCTTATCTGAGAGGTTAATCAGATGGTTGCAATTTTTAAGGTCATCCAAGCTATTGTCTTCATTCTCTGTGCATGGTGTTTGTCTGCGAGTTTTCCCCATTGTCACGCTATTAGTGTGGTTTTTCCTGGGTGTTTTGGTGGGGTTTATTGATTAGAAAGAGTGTGCAGTGACAGTTTTTGGGGGTTCACTTCCCAGGGCTCTGAGGAGAGCTTCAAGAGTTCAGAAAAGACAAAGATGCACAGGACAGAGCTCCCTTTGGGTCCTCAGTTTCCTCAGAGGAACTTGTAGATTTCTTAAAGTCTCTGAAGAAGGCATGCTCCCCGGCAGGAACACTGATGGAATCCAGTCTCAGACAGCTGGAAACCACATGGCCCAATATGGCTTCTGCACCCTTCTGACTCCCGGCAGAAACCAGCAGGAATCAGTGTGTTTACTTCCTGACCCACCCCTGAAGCAGACAGGCTAACCAGCAGGGACATTGATGAAATCCAGTCTCAGGCAGCTGGGAACTACATTCCAAGATGGTTTCTGCACCCTTCTGACTCCCGGGAGAAACCAGTATGAATCAGTGTGTGTACGTCCGATCCACCTCTGAAGCAGGCAGGCTCACCGGCAGGGATACTGATGAAATCCAGTCTCGGACAGCTGGAAACAGCATGACTCAAGATGGCTTCTGTGCCCTTTTGACTCCCGGGAGAAACCAGCAGGAATCAGTGTGTGTAACGTCTTGACCCACCTCTGAAGCAGGCAGGCTCACTGGCAGGGACCAGGAAAATTTCATGACTTCATCTCTCCCGATGGCTGCATAATATTCCATTGTGTATATTTACCACAGTTTCTTAAGCCATTCATTTGTTGAAGGGCATCTTGGTTGTTTCCAGAGTCTGGCTATTTTGAATAGTGCTGCAATAAATATAGGTGTGAGGAAAAAAATTTTGTATTGTATTCTTGTTTTCCTAGGTTATTGTGTTTTATTGATATCTTCTTTAAAATTTGTCAAAAATTATATTATGTAATGTGCTGGTATCTCATTTGGATGCATATATGTTTATTAGTGTAATTTATTCCTGTTGCAGATATCCCTTGATTAGTACAAAGTGTCCATCTTTGTCCCTTACAACTTTTCTGAGTCTAAAGTTTGCATCATCTGATATTAGTATGGTCACCCTAGCATTTTTAAGATTATGCTTGCTTGGATGGTTTTCCTCCAGCCTCTGATTTTGAGTCTATGTTTGCTCTGACTTTGAGGTTTGTTTCTTGTAGGCAGAAGAAGGTTGGATTTATCTATTTGATCCGTTTAGCCACTCTTTGTCTCTTAACTAGTGCATTTAGATCATTGACATTGAGGGAGATGATTGTCATGGTATTTAATGTCATCTTTGTGTATAAGTTTGACATGTGTATTGTCTGTTTTGTCTTAAAGTAGACCTTTCATTTTTTCTTTTAAGGCTTGTTCTGCATCTGTAAAGTTTCTGATCTGTTGCTTATCTCTTAAGCTATGTATCCTTCCTTCAAACCTGTATGTAAGTTGGGCTGGGTGCAGTATTCTAGATGAAGCCTCCATTTCATTCAATCTTCTCACAGTATTCCTCCACTGTCTTCTGGCTTTGAGAGTCTTTTGACATGTCTGTTGTAAATTTTATGGATGCTTATTTGAATGTAATTTCCCTTTTTCATCTTGCTGCTTTTAGTATTCTATCTCTATCTGGGGGATTAGTCATTGTAACCAGGATGTGTCTTGGGTGTTTTCCTCCGGGTCTCTTTTAGCTGGTACTCTACTGACATGCAGGATTCAATTACTTTCAGTCTTTAGCTGTGGGATTTTCTCTGTGGTGATGTCTTTGACTGTTGATTCTTCCTGTGCATTCCCTTCCTGGGCCTTTGGGAGTCCAATAATTCTTATGTTTTTCTGTTGAGTTTAGCAAAGACTCTATTTTCATCTGTTTACGTTCTTTGAGTACTTTTTACATTGTCTGATTGTTTGTCTTAAGGTTCTTTTCCAATCTCTTCTGCTGTATGTAGTTCTTCTGCATTTCATCTTCAGTTCACTGATTCTGTCCTCAGCTTCTTTTACCCTGCTGGAGAGGCTTTCCATTGTGTTTTTCAGTTGAATCCCCATTCTTTTCATATCTGTCGTTTTGTGCTGTTCAGCTAGTGCTATGCTTTCTCAGATTTCCATGAGGATCTTCCATATTTTTTTCAAAACTCCTATCTGAGAGATTAATCAGATGGTTGGTATTTTTTGGGTCATCAGAGTTATCATCTTCATTCTTTGTGCATGGGGTTTGCCTGGGAGTTTTTCCCATTGTCGTGTTTGTATTGTGGCTTTTTCTACATGTTATAGTGGTATTCATTAGCTAAAGGATAGCATGACCTCAAAGCAAAGCAGTAGCACACCTGACACCCAGTAGAAATGAGCAAGAATCAGTCTGTGTCCAGTTTGACTCACCTCTGAAGCAGGCAAGCCCTCTGGTAGGAATGCTGAAGAAATCCAATTCTTGGGCTGCTGGGAGAAGCAAGGCCCAAGATGCCTGCTGTGTTCCTGGTGCCCAGCAGAAACCCCCACCTATCAATAACTTTTAAGATGTTTTCCTCAGGGACCCGGGATATAGCATGGAGGTAAGGCGTTTGCCTTTCATGCAAAAGGTCATCGGTTCGAATCCCGGTGCCCCATATGGTCCCCCGTGCCTGCCAGGAACAATTTCTGAGCATGGAGCCAGGAGTAACCCCTGAGCGCTGCCAGGTGTGACCCAAAAACCAAAAAAAAGATGTTTTCCTCAAAGAAAACAGTAGTCAAAAGTTCTAGTTATATTTTAATAAACCATATTGTCTTTAACCCATACTGTCTTTGTTCAGATTTCTTTGTTCATGTTTCATCTACTTAGAAATATCCTGTTTTATATATAGTTTTATATAATATATTCATTATATATTACAATTACATTGGATTTGAAGAATCAACCATTTGAAGCTGCTATAGCATTTCAAGTGAAAACTAGCAAACTAAATTTTACAAAAGAGAATTATAGATGCAATTTTATTTTAAGTGTATATATTTACTATTATATACCATTGTAGTATCTTTCAACTTTTATGCAATATATCTTTAGATGTTATTTACTATAGTTTCATAGTTAGATTATTCTTGTCCCTGTGTTTAGATAATTTTATCTCAATTTCTTTGTGGTTTATTTCTTTTGTATACTCCTATCAGTGGCATTCATACACTAAATCTCTATAAATATCTAAACTATAGAGTTCTTTTAGCTTCAATTTCATGTTCTTTTTTTTTTTTCTTTC
>PVKC010005874.1:0-32193 GCA_004027635.1 Crocidura indochinensis | reverse complement strand
TTCCTTCCTTCCTTCCTTCCTTCCTTCCTTCCTTCCTTCCTTCCTTCCTTCCTTCCTTCCTTCCTACAAAGGGATACAGAACTGCACAAAACATTTATTACATAAACTTCATAACAACAAGTACTAATTATTACAAATCTTGAGAATTTAACGAAATTCTGACACTGTGTACCAAGAAATAGTATCAGATCCTAAGACTAAGGGTTTAGTTGTCCAAGACAACTTTCAACTATAAATGCTAGCTATACTGCCTTCAGGGTTTCTGATCAAATAGACTGAAATTTCCATTATCATATCATTATATATGATATATATTCATATATCAATATAGAGATACATATCTATCTATGTGCACATATATGTGTGTATATATACATATATATAACAAGCTCACATGATTAGGGATAGAGAGTTGCTACTGCTGGTACAATTCTTGCATTGCATGTAGCCAACCTAGATTTGATCCTAGGTACCTAATATAGTTACTGAGTCCAGTCAAAAGTTTGTTCTGAATGCAGAGTCAAGAATAAGTTTTATGCACTGTTTTGTGTGGCCTCTAAACCAAATAAAAAAAAAGCAAGGAAGTAAACACCCAAGCCCAGTATTTTTCTTGTCTCTGAGAGTTTGGCTTTATGAATCCATTTTTCTAAGGATTGATCTAGTAGAAGAGGCACAGAACTCAGGAAAAAGTATTAATACAAAGAATATAGAGCATAGGAAAAAACAAAAAGATATAAGATGTAGGGATTCCATTATCTCTCCAAGCACTACTTTCTCCCAAATTTCTTTGTGTTCATCAAATCCTCAAACTATTTTCAACCTTATCCTGGTTTTCAATGTAGGCTTCCTTACATACTCATGACTGATTAATTCATTGCTACTCCCAGCAAGTTAAATTGATGGGGAAGAACTTTCATCTCTTCATTTACATTGATTTCCCTGGTAATCACCTCTCATCTCTGGGTGTTTTCCAAAAGTTCCCTTCATCAACAAAACAAAAGATAGCTCTAAAGTTCTCTACATTTAGGAAATGTCAAGGTAGATGTGAGTTAACTACTGTGGGTGAAGACAAAATTATGTATAACTATTTTTCTATAGATTTTATTTATTTAATGGATCTCTATTTCTTTATATGAATATTTTAACTAGCAAAATTAATTTCTATATTCACAGTAAAGTTTTGTGAAAAGTACAGAGTTCTCATTGTTTTTACCCTATTCTCACACATGCACAACTTTCTTTTTTCACCTCACACCTGAGGAGACATTTGCTTAATCAACTGAATTTCATATTACATTAGGTTTCATGAATTCATGGATTTGACAGATATTTAAAGATTAATATACCTGCATCATGGCTTCTTAGACATTTTTCATTCACAACCCCCTTTTGTCAGAGAAATGCGGCATGGCATGTGCTGCTATAAACACCTTGGGTTCATAACGTGGTTGATTTTGAATCAATTTCTGGTTGTTAAATGTTCAAAAACCTTTCAGTGTCGCCAAATTCCTCATGACCCCCACCTTTAGTTACCTCATATGAAGTCTCAGTCTACAGTTTTAAAATAGTTAGGTCTTACATAGTAGTTTCATTGTTCTAAAAAAAAATCCTCTGTCCATCATTTCTTCCCCTGCAATACCTGGCAAGAGTAATATTTTTAGTTTCCATAGATTTTCCTTTTTCCAAATGTCATATAGGTGAAATCATATAGTGTACAGTTTTTTCTTGTTGACTGCTTTCATTTAGGAGCGTGGATTTAAGTTTCCTCCATATTTTTTGTGACATTAAATCATGTTTCTGTTTAGTATTAAATAAACTTTCAATATCTGGTTGCACCACAATTTTGTTTTGTTTTGACCAAATTCTCTTTGGATTTTTATTTTTTAGGACATTATTATTTACAAAGTTATTCATAGTTGAGCTTTAGGCATACTATGTTCCAGCAACAGTCCCACCACAGTGTCAGCTTCCTCCATTAGTGTTCCCTGGTTCCTTCCAACTTCTCCTCTCAGATCACCAGCCTGGCTACTTGAATGACACATTTTTAAGTCTGGTTGTTGTGGTTTAAATCTCTTGCTTTTATTGTTGTTGACTCTTTGGTCTGTATATTTAGCTGTACTCTCCATTATACCACCATAGTACCCGAGGCCCTTGAACCCTGCTTTCAACCTGCTATAAATATCTATGTTCAGGCTTTTGAATAGACATATAAAATGTATGTAAATACATTTTCAGTTCATTTGGGTAAATACCAGAGAATGCGATGGTTGAATCATATGTTAAGAGTTTGTTTAGTTTGTAAGAAACTGTCAAACTGTCTTCCATTGTGGTTGTGCTAATTCATTTCTATCAGCAATGTAGACAAGAGATACTATTTCTCAACATCTTTATAAACATTTACTGTATCAGCGTTCTGGGTTTTGGTTATTCAAAATATGTAGTATCTTTTGTTTTAATTTGCAGCATAGAAGAATTTAGTTTGCCTAACTATACTTATGCATGATTTTGTTCAAGGATCTGATCTTGTCTGTGATATTGTCTAAAAAGTTGTCTCCATTCTGTAGGCCACCTAGGTTTTAGATAACAATATAATATTGTTATCTAGGGGTTTTAAAATTATGGCTTTTTAGTTCATATCTGTAATATAATTTGATGTTTATCAATGTTGTAAAGTCTTAGTCTACTAACTTCTTTGTACATCATTGCCAACGGGGTCGGAGAGATGTAATTAATATCTTATTTTGACAATGGTAGTGAGTGAAATAGAATGCCTGTCTCGAATACAGGCAGGGGTTGGGGGAGGAGGGAGATGCGAGGGCATTGGTAATGGGGAGGTTGCACTGGTGAAGGGGGATGTTCTTTTTGTTTGTTTGTTTATGGAAAGAGGGTCACCCAGAAATGCTGAGGGCTGAATCCTGGCTCTGAGTTTTTGGGATTATTTCTAATAGTGCCCCGAGGACCATCAGTGATTCCAGGGATCATAACCATGTTGGTCACATGCGTGGCAACCACCCTACCCACAGTGCTATTGTTCTGGCCCTGATGCTCTTGGATTTTCTATATACAAAGATAATTTTACAATCAGGAGGCAAAGTTAGTTTTTGTTTTTGTTTGGTTTGGTTCGGGGCCACACCTGAAGGCACTTAGAAGTTGCTCCTGGCTCTGCTCTCAGAAAAAGCTCCTGGCAGATAGGGGGACTGACCATATGGAATGCTGGGGTTTGAACCTGGATCTGTCCTGGGTCTGTTGCATGCAAGACAAACACCCTACCACTATGCTATCACTCCATCCCTAAACTTAGTTATTTTTCAATTCTCAAAATATATCTTTTATCTCTATTTCCTTATTGCATCATGTATAATTTTAATGTAATATTGAAAGCAGAGGTAAAGAAGGGAAGTCTTCATTACTGATTAAACTAGGAAAAAGCGATAAAAAAAATCTTAGATATCCAAATCAACTAAGAATAAAAAGTTGAAAATTCTATCTGTACAGGCCTTGATAGTTAATTTGATATCTTAAAAAAAAAAAGTGGAAATAGTTCAAGTTTTCAACATTAACTCTGTTGTTAGGAATATTATTTTTGTATGAATACCTTTATTATCAAATTAAAAAAATCATTCTATTCCAATACTGATGTGAATTCTTATTATATAATTATTGTATTTGGGGGCCGTAGAGATAGCATGGAAGTAGAGCATTTGCCTTACATGCAGAAGGACAGTGGTTCAAATCTTGGCATCCCATATGGTCCCCCAAACCTGCCAGGAGCAAATTCTGAGCATAGAGGCAGGAGTAACCCCTGAGTGCTGCCAGGTGTGATCCAAAAACAAAACAAAACAAAACAAAATTGCATTTTTTAATGTGTGATAGTATAATATGTTGATGAGATATATTATATTAATTGAACTTCTTTAAACCATTATGCATAAATGGTATAAATTGCACTTGTTTTGAGGTATTTAGTTATTTTATACATTATGATTTTGTATTTTAGAATTAGGATTTAAAAGTATATATATTAATAAAATATATTATTAGATTTATTCTTGTAATTTTCATGTGATTTTTAAAATTAGGGTAGGAAGTATTTCCTTGATTTTTATCTTCTGAGGAGGTTTTAGCATATTAGTATGTCTCTCTTACACATTTATTAGAGTTTATATGTGAAGCTATTTGGGAATCTGCGTTTTCTGGTTTTGCAAGTCTAATATTTTATTCAATTTTATTGACTAATAAGGACTATTTAGATGTTCTTTTACTTCCTATTTTATTTTGTTTTTGAAAATTAGATAAATTACATTTAGGTTATTAAATATATGAGTATAAATTCTTTATATTCCTCTTTTTTATACTTTAAATCTATGCTATTTGTAATAATATTCCTTCTTTAACAAGGTAAAATCTTTCAAAGAGCTTTTGGTTTTTGTTGATTTTATCTATTTTTTATTTCTAATTTTGTTAATTTAATTTTTATTTATTTTATCTTTATGGACATCTCTCAAACAGTGCTCAGTGGTCAGTGACCACTCCTAATGGTATTCTGCCAAGTATTCTGGAAGATTCAATACTTGGATCTGGGCCCTAACATTTTCAATGCAACATTTTTAATCCTTAAATTCTGTGATGCTGAAGACTGCCAGAGCCATGCCAGGGATACTAATGGGTTACTAGATTTATTTCTGACAGTGCCTAATGGTCCTCCATTGCTACACTGTATGGTGCTCAAGTGTTCATGTGGTATTGGAGTCAAATCGGAATCCCAACATGCAAAGAATGTGCCTATAATGTTTTCTCCCTCCCCCTTTTAAAATTATTTTAAACAATTTGTTATTTTTCCATTTTTATAAATTGCAATCTTATTTTATTAACTGTAGTTTTCTATTGTGTTCCTGCAGTGCGATTTAATTTCCTCTAATACTGTTTTGGCTCTATACCATAAGTTAGATAAGTTGTATTTTTGTTTTTATTTTTTACAAAATATTTCAATTACTTGATATATTTTTCTTTGGCCATGAATTCTTTGACAACTAAATATTGGAAATTTTTTTTTATTGAAACTGCATTTCTGACAGAAGGTTTTTGGCTTTAGCTCTAATAGTTTTGTCTTTTTCTCTTGGTTGTATGTTAGTTTATACTTTATGTATTTTTTTGTTTTACCACTAGGCAAAATTATACATATATTGATATTCTTGACAAATTGTTTTTTATTATTTAATGCTGATTTTGTATTTTTGATAACTTTCCTGATCCTGAAATCTGGTATATGAAGATAATATAGCCACGTCTACATAAAAAGTGTTAAACTAGTGAAGTGATTAGTAGATCTATAATTGTAAAATATAAAAAGTTTAATACTACCATACATTACTATATACTCAATTGTCTCTGGCAAAGAGAGTATCAGTGTATTCTGAAGTTTGAAACACTTTGAGGATATGACTTAGTAGTAGAATGCATGAGTTTCTTTTAAAGAAAATAAATATAAAAATTAGAGATACAAATAATTAAAATAATTAAAAACATCAAATAATAGGTGTGATTTTAATAACATCCAAAATAAGCACACTTCTTTTTTTTTGCCGCACTCAATGTTGTTCAGGGTTACTCCTGGCACTCAGGAATTACTCCTGATAATTCTTGGTGGACTATACAGGATGATAGGGATTCAATCTAGGTCAAACAATATGCAAAATATATGCTCTACCCTTATACTATCTCCCCATCTCTTTTGGTGAACTTTTATATATCCTACATTGTATTTAAATGTTCTTTTGAATACATTATATAACAATATATAACAATATATAACATTGTATAAGTACTTGATAAAAGTTGCTATATTCAATCTATACAAACAATAGAGGAAATAAATGCACTTTAAAAGAAAATCAATTAAAAGGTAGGAAAAGATGATAAAAGTAAAAATAAAAATAAAGATAAATTGTAAAATGTAATTTGCACTATTAAAATAATTGTATAAGTATAAATGAATAAATACTCAATGCAAGCAAAATGTTGTATGTTGCATGTAACGTGAATATTTTATACACATTGCATACAATATGTCAAATATATTGTTTCTGAAGGCAAGAGTAAGATAGTACATCAATTAGAAAAAAACATAGTTAAAAATAATATAAGTAGATAAAATGTAAAAGAAAAGAAAAGAAAAGATTCCTGCACTGTGATATGAAATCTGAATTGGCTATAATACTATTAAAGTAGTTTTCAAGAAAAATACTATGAGATAAGATATTTTATAGTGATGAAAAAACAAATTCATCAATATTATATGTAATTTTTAAATGTATATGCATCTAAAGAAACTGTGGTACATATACAGAATGGAATATTATGCAGCCATCAGGAGAGATGAAGTCATGAAATTTTCCTATATATGGATGTACATGGAATCTATTATGCTGAGCGAAATAAGTCAGAGAGAGAGAGAGAACGCAGAAGGGTTTCACTCATCTGTGGGTTTTAAGAAAATTGAAAGACATTCTTGCAATAATTTTCAAGAGAGGAGGGCTGGATGTTCCAGCTCACCTCGTGAAGCTCACCACAAAGAGTGATGAGTTTAGTTAGAGAAATAATTACATTGAGAACTATCCTAACAATGAGAATGTATGAAGGAAATAGAAAGCCTGTCTAGAGTACAGGCGGGGGTTGGGTGGGAGGAGGGAGATAGGGACATTGGTGATGGGAACCACTGGTGATGAGGGGGAGGAGTCTAACATGACGGAAACCCAACCACAATAATGTCTGTAATCAAGGTGTTTAAATAAAATATTATAAATATTTGATACTACAACCATATATAAAAAAAATCAATCTATTTTTCCCCATACACACAAAAAGACAAGCTGACACAGGTGAAATGAGGCATTAAAAAATGGAGAGGGAGAGAGAAAAAAATAATGTTCAAATACATAAAATAAAAAGTTGACAACTGAAAGAATAAAGAAAATAAAATAATTAGGATCAGATTGTTAGACATTTCAATGCTCTTAGAATTTGATTTAAAAAAAATCCATTAGAATATAAAAGATCTGAATGCTACCAATCAGCTTGACCTAATTGACACTGATAGAGTATTACACTCAAAAATTGCAGCACAATAATTGTTTGAGGCAAATATAGAACACTTGTCATGAGAAAGCAAATGCCCAAAGAACATATTCAAATTACTAGGATTAAAATTATATATAGACTCTATTATCTGACTACAATGAAATAAATTATGGATGAAAGATAATTTAAAAAATTTTATGTGTTTGTCATGTAAAGCATATACTATTAAACAAATTATGTGTCCAAGAAGATAAACAGAAATATTATAAATTTATAAAAATGAAAGATGATAAACATAAAATAAAGTTTTTATAGGAAAATTCACAGCTTTAAATATTTATATTAAATATTGTGTTAAAGATTTTATAGATTTAATATAAATCCAATAAAAATCCAAGTCTTTTTTCTTTTCTTTTTAGACAGGCAAGTTGATTCTATAATGGAAGTGGAATTGCAAAGGACCTAGGATAGTCAACATACATTTGAAGCAGAACAAATTTGGAGAAATTGTTCAAATTTGGAGAAATATGTTATCAAGACAGCAAAGCTACAATAATCAGAACAGATAGGTATTGTTATAAAGATAAGAAATTTTTCAATAGAAAATAATAAGAATATAGAAATAGACATACACATACATTTGCACACACATGATTATTTTATTCCCTTTAGTTCAATCGAGGAAGGAATAATTTTCAGCAAATGTAGAATCAACTAGTCATATTTAAAAGCATTAGCCCATTATTTACAATATAGCATATACAGAAATAACTAAAATTTATCATACATATACATATAGACTTTGATATAAGAGCTGCAGTAATAAAAAACAATCCACAAAAACAAAAGTGATATTAATCCTTGTCATCAGTTTGGACATGTTTTAGAACTCTAATGCAAGGGAAATACAAATAAAATAACAAATACTACATCAAACTTATGTCCAACAAAGGGAATTTATCAAAACAAAGACATTCTAATTATCAGAACATATTTCTACATGATACATCCAACAAGGAGTAAATATCTAGAATATACAAAGAATTCATGAAATGACAGCAAAAGTTGTAAAAATGGACATAGTCTCTGTACATAATTCTTTAAATGAGAAGTAGGATGACCAAAAGGTATATACAATAATATTCATCATAATATTAATAGAAGGAAGCAGATAAACACATCAGAGGAATAATCTCACACCTGTCAGACTAGTTATTATCCAAAAAACATGACACAAGTGTTGAGGAGCCTGTGAAAAGAATTCTTATACACTCTGGTGATAATTGCACCTTTGTCACTAGTGCAAGCATTATAAAATAAAGATAAAGATTCCCCCCATAATAAAGATTTCATATGATCTAGTTTCCTATTTCTATTTCCTCACCAGTCCCAGATAATTGAAAATATATATTCATTGCACACCTATGTTTATTGCTGCAATATTTATAATCATCAAGAACTAGAAGCAATAATTACCAAAAAAAGAAGATTGAGTCAGTTAGAAAAAGGAACAAATGTATGGCAGAAATGTCATAATTTGTATGACATAATTTCTAGTGATACATACCTTAAAATGATTTAACATTGCATAAAATTTTACACTAGTACAAATAATTTTAAGAGGGGAGATTTTGCTTAAAATTAAATTAGGTGCATAACAATCTATTTTTAGAAGAAATTTTATTTTTAGGAGGTAAAATATGCATATGTATATAGAAGACAGGAATAAAATTTTACATTATTCTATTTATAACATCCCTAAAATAAGGACAACTTTAATCTATAATTATATGACAAATGAATATACAAATTAATAACTTTAAGCAATGAAAAATATTATCAAGAGAACCAGATTACAATACATGCTTGCAACATGATTGACTCAAAATATTGTGTTATTTGAAATAAATATATTCCCTAAAGTATATACTTTCCCTTTTCTGAATTCATTTGTAGCTAATACTATTCTAAAGTAATAAAAATCAGATCAGCATTGTCTGGGCTAGAAATATGGGTTATTGACTAAATGGTAATGTTTTGGAAATTTTCTGTATTTTCATTGACTCACAGCAACATGTAAGAGTTTTGTTGTCTGTGCTCAGGGAAAACTTCTGGCATTTCTCAGTATGTAGTACTATGGACTGAATAGCATTCAAGGTAAGAACCTTACCAATTGTAATGTCTACCTGACCTGCAGCCTGTGTAAGACAAAATTAATAAAATTTACTTAAAATGATTTTATGTACATTAATTTATGTATCTATCTATATAAAAAGAGAAAGTTCTTCCACCGATTGTGACACATTTTAAAAAATAATCATTCAGGTTATGACAACATCATAAACAAAGGTGTGGACACAAGTATGTGTTTAGCAGAGTGATATGCTTGCTGTATTCATTTGAAGTTCATGTAGGAGCAATGATAAGAGATGACTCACTAGGAACAGAGTGTAGACTTATTTTATATTAGTGTTTTATAAATTGTCAGTACAATGGCTAAAAGGCTGTTTGTAAATTATTTTGTAATTTTACTTTATACCCTAAATATAAAATCAATGAATCAGAACACTGAATCTCTTTACAGGTTTTCGTTTTTGTGATATTTTATTTTTGGTTTTGGGGGCCACAGCAAGAAGAGCTCAGGGGCTATTCCCAACTTTATGCTCAGGGGGTCACTCCTGGCAATACTCAGGGAATATATGTGGTTCCTTGGATTGAACCCAACTCTCTGCAGGCAAAGCAAGTGTTCCAGCTTGTTGAGCTCCATCTTTGGCCCCTGAAGCTATGTTGATGAACACAAAACTGAAGTTGGGATCTTTTGATCTCAAATGAAAGATTTTTATTTGTTTAAAATTATCCTCAGTTTCTACTTTATTTCTACTATTTTTGCTGTTGTTAGAAGATCCTAATTCAAATAACTAATAATTTTAGGTAATAGACCTACAATATTTTAGATTAAATATGTGCATATCTTTTAGTAAAGTGAAAGGGTTATTTCAATATTTGCATAATACACATTTTAACCTGGTAGTACAAGTTGATTCATTAATGGTTTCTAGTGTGTTAAAAATTGAATCAGAACATATTTGAGCTTGTATGGCAGTTTTTGTTATGGTTTCATATTGTTTCTATTTTTCAAAATTGCTATTGGCAGCCACCCAATTCAAACTTGCCTAAGCAAAACCAGGAATATATTGGCTTATATTACCAATAAATCTAAAAAAAGAGCTTGGCTTTAGCTATTTTAAAATGTATGTTTGAACATGTATAATTTTCTTATATATACTCTTATCTTTACTCTTCATTCTTTTTGGCTTTCATTTAATTAATTAACATTTTTGCTTCATTCACTGTCACTACAGAACAATTTTTTTTGCCACTGAGAATGACTATGGCAATACTAAATATATATACATACATATGTATATATATATGCAAAATGCTTTCAAATCATGCTTATGAGAGCTGACCAACAAGTTTCCTCAGAGTCCTAACTAGGTCATATACCTCTTCTTATTACTGGGAGAGAACAGTAAGGGGCAGGCAGAAGGACACTATGATTGACAAGTCTATCAGGACAATAGTAGTATTAAAGTATTTTCCCCACTAAGGAAAGGGAAGAGGAATATATATACACAAAAATGATTTTTTTAATGATTTGGTAATTTTTAAATACCAGTCAATTATTTTTTTGAAAAATTAAATGAAACATTTGTAGGACCATAAGAGCATTGTCCAACACTACCCTGTTTTTTAAATTTTAAATTTTGTCAGTGGAACGGCAAAAATATTGGGACATAAGAAGATATCTTGATGGGTAATATTTTAGAAATATGAAAATTACAATGTCTATTTTTTCTATCAGGCATAGAATAATAATCTGAGCTTCAGTAAAAATTAAGATCTCAAGTTGCACTTTTACTTCCTGTACAATGGGTTACAATTTATTTTAGAAAGTATTACTTAAGTTCATCAGTGTTTTACTCTTACTTTAATTTGTTTTATTTGGGGAGCCACACTCAGCTGTGCTCAGAGATCACTTTTTGGTGGATCTTGTAGTGGCAGGGATTAAACCAAAGTCTGCTGCATATAAGGCAAGAACCTTAACCTTTGTATTATCTCTTTGACCATCAAATTCTAGCCATATTTTAAAGCAGCATTATCTTAATTGTTCATTTCTGATGACATTCAGAAAAGGTTTTAGTTCAGACAAGATATTGCATTATGAAGAAAGAAATGTGTGATGTATATTTGGGAGAATATTCTACTCTTCTGGATTTTCCTTCAATTCTTTGAATCTTAGAGTCCCTCAATAAAGATCTAGGGTGTTTTATTGTATATCCCAAACGACAATAGATATGTTTATTTTCTGCTATTGAATGATATATTGTATATACTATAAATCTGAACTTAAAATAGTGAGTCAGTGGGTACTTAATATATGTTGCTGGTTGACTACGGGCAAGATAAATGACATTTTTATGTTGACTCTCTTTTCTCATTTCTGAATTGAGGATGTTGACTTTAAAGATCACTGAAATCTCTTCCAGCTGTAGTAGTAGATTATGATTCTCTAGATATCCTGTCAAATGATTCCCTCACTTTTCTAACAGGTTTGGTAGCAATCATACTTGCATGGATATGGAAAAAAATTAGGATTTTAATGATCCCCGTGACAGTAGTGTAGGTGGTAAGTAATCTTAACAAGCAGATGAAAGTGATATCTCATGCTTGCACATCCAGAACAATATGATTTCTAACACAACATCTAATGTGATGATATCTGTATGTCAGTATCTTTATATGTGATAGGTTTCAAGTGTGAGGCTTTTACACTTCTAGAGGCATGCTGAAATCTTGTTTTTAACAGTTCTAACAACATTCCCAACAGCAACTCTCCTTTCCCATCCACTCTGTCTCTCTGTCTGCCTATCTTTCTCTCTCTAACACATACATCTAATACTCATTTTGTATATGTATCTAGTCAAAGTGGTGGTGGAATTAACATTTTTCCTTGAAGGAATGTATCTAGTTTAATGACCAAATCATTCAAAGGCAGCACAACAGAATATTACAGGAACTAAATCTATTTCTTCTCACCGATCATGCATGTTTTACTCAAGCATTGAATCATTAGCATGTTTATAATGGTTCTAATTTAGCACAACATTTTCTGAATTTTATCCTTGAGTCATTTACAAATTGTTCATATTGAATAAACAAAGGAAACAGATTGCATTTTATACTTAGTAATTTATCTGAAAGAAGAGGGGAGGGTTAATTGTTTCAAAGTTTTGGTCTGTTTGGGGAAGTAAGCCAGCTTTTCTCATTGCTAGGCATAAATGCCATTTCTCATTGGGGGGGGGGGGCTGGAGGAGGAAAATGAAAAATTAGGATGAGATTGGCCACTCCCAGAGGGGAGTGTGGAGCAAAAGGGGAGCTGGCACGAGATTATCCAAAACAGTTGGTGCATTCCTTAATGATCAAGTACTTGAGAAGTCCAGCTCTTCCTGGCAGAGCATCTGTGTTGATGTTTATACCATTGCCCCACTGTATGGGAAAGGCATGCTTTCTCTTGCTGCTGGCTAAAAATAGGATGGAATATAGCATTGTATGTGATATTTTAAGATAACAAAACATTTAGAAGGTTAAAGGTTTGGCTTTTGGATCAAAAAAAGATCTGTGTTATAACTTGTGATCCTTGGAAACAATTCTTCCTAAAATTTGTCAGGGATTTGAATCCTTGGTGAGACAGTTATTTTATATTTGTTTGATACAGACAGAAAACCCACTCTGCTGTCTTTTCTGTCAGTTTCCCAGCCTAAAGGCCTGGAAACAACCTCTATTTATACTCTCTTGCTTGCTTTTGGAAGATCTGTTTTTTCATTGGAGAAAGGGAGAGAGAGAGGGGAGAACACAAGCAGTCACCAGGCAGTGTGTTTTGTATGTTATAGTGACTTCAAAATAAAACTGGCACATTTTAGTGTCTAATTATTTTTAGTGAGCTTTGAGGGTTTTAATTAAAATTTAAGAGTGCTCTTCAAGCTCTCCAAGCTCCAATTTTATCACACTGTATTGTGAAGCACTTGTTACTGTGGAAAAATGTACAGTAACTGGCATGTGTATCTGTTTTCTAATGAAAAATACGGGCTGGTTGATCAGCAAGTATATACATATATATGGTCAAAATTTGTTATATATCAAGGGCAAGGGTGCTTTAATAAGTTATCAGTGTTCCTGAATACTAAAAAGGTATTTGCATTTGAAATTTGTGATTCCTTTAGAAAAAATAAAGATTTAATGTGTTTGTTAAGAGAGCTTATGAAACAGTAGGTTTCTACATATAGGGAGAGCCATGATTGTTTTTTCTCACTAAAATATTTTAAAGATGTTTTCTGCATAATATTTTCACTTTTAGCATTTCTAATTTTATCACATTGAGCTTAAAAGAAATAATGTTAAGTGTTTATCAAGGGTAAATTGTTTTAAAGCACAATAAAAAGTTTCTATTGTTCTTTACTTCTTACTCATTCTTTAGTTTTGGTGAATACTTATTTCTCTTTTTGATCCATTTGAAGTAGCTTTTTTTTGTGTATGCAGAGGATCTTAATAGTGTGGCAACCTTCTATAACTCAATGTAATTTAAATTGTTCCTAAGATGCCATTATATAGATTAGTAAATGAACAGCCATACACTCATTTAAAATTCCTCTTATTCTGTAACATTAATTATTCACAGGAAAAAAATTAGTATTAAATGGTGATAAAACATTCTTGGCTTATTTGACCTAAGACCTAGATATTTAGAAAGAAAAAAAGCATTGCTCTGAATTATAAAGGATATTTGTAAAAATTATTTCTGAATTTTTGTTTCTTAGAAAATATTTATTAAAAGAGAAAAACAAATTATTAAAGGAAAAGAAAAAACTTGCAACTAGGAATTAATTTTATAACATACCAAGAGCTTTTCTATCTTTAATTAAAATGTAAGTGAGACTCTGAACTTCAGATTTTGATTTTTGATAGTCCCATTTTAATCACATATACACAGAAATTAGTTAAGATAAATATATAATAAAGTCTTTTTTTTTTTTTTTTTTTTTTTGGTTTTTGGGCCACACCCGGTGATGCTCAGGGGTTACTCCTGGCTATTCACTCAGAAGTCGCTCCTGGCAGGCACGGGGGACCATATGGGGAACCGGGGAATCGAACCGCAGTCTGTCCTAGGTTAACGCAGGCACCTTACCTCCAGCGCCACCGCCCGGCCCCCTATAATAAAGTCTTACATTCCTTGAATATGCGTTGACTTTTGCAGGTGATTTTTTAATTCTTTCTAATTAAAGGTATTATTTTTTATTTTTATCTACTAAAATGTTTATTTTTAATACATTATTATGATGTCTATACCATATTTCGAACGGCATTTAAGTCCTACCTTTACAACTCATCTAAGTACACATTCGACTCCTGAAATATAGATAACAAAGTAGGCTATCCATTATTTTGTTGTTTTAAGCTCTACAATACTACCCAATCCATATTAGTTGCTCTGGGTATTCCTTAGTATTTTTTTTTATCCAATATGTGATCTTGAGTGACTGTTGAATTAAAAACACTGCATGATGGAAAAATAAAATAAAACACTGCATGTTCTCACTCTGGATATATAACATTAACTAAATTTTCTATTTTAGCTTCTTTGGGTTTTACTTTTGTGAGTGATCAGAACAAGGCAAAGTCGGTCTGATTCATTGCCTGTATGAAGCTTTATGTTTTGGTTGAAGAATGCGTCACAAGAGGATGTAGATATTTCCTTTTCTTTTCTGCTCTTTAGGTGGATATTGCTTTGAGTAGGAAACTTGGAGCCATGAATTTTCATTTCTGCCTTTATCTATTCTTCATTTCAAATCATAAACATTTCTGTGCCATCATTGACAGTAGTGACATCTTCCTTTGCAATTTAACATTTTTTTTTAGCTTAGGGTCTTCCCCTACCTCCACTTTATTTGCTTTACTACATTATAGTACAGTCACACTTAATACTCATTTTGGTCGGCTGTTAGAGTTTAGGCAGTTACATAAGTAGATGAGAAACTTGATATTTTCAAGGCTTCTCACAATCTTGATTCTTCCTGGAGTTTTCTAGAATTGAGATTAAATTTAGGTAAGGTTGCATGCATATCGTGGCTTTTATTATTTTGTAGATAATAGCAATCAGCACTGTTGTTAAATATTTTCATAAGTTATAAATATAAAATGTGCAAATATTGCTGTAGATTTTTTTCTTCATTTCCTTCAACTGGAGTGTTAATTCAAATGCTTGCATTAACTCAAAATTATGGTGAGGATCAGATTTCTAATAGGAATGTGAAATGCTTTGATCATTTTATTAATGAATATAACTTACAGAAAATGATGTTCATATAGTTTGATTTATGTTTGAAGATTATGATCTTGTTGTTCATATAGTCCTGTTTTTCTCACATAAAATTTCAACATTTTTTGAGTTATGAAAAATTTTAGGACTATTTATAGAGATTAGAAACATATTTGTTCCTCTTACATTTAGTGTATTTTTAAATACATTTAGTGTGTATCAAATCCTTTGTTTTTGAACTTGCTTTGAATTTGTGATTATTTGCTAGCAAATTGTTTTGACCATAATAATATATACTTTGTGCAAGGTTTAACCAGATAAGTTATGGTTTAGAATTTTCATCAGTGATTATCCATTTGGTAATATATTATAACATGTATTAAAGGATAAAATTTTAAACAAGTAACCTAATTGTTTCATACGGGAATTTGAATATATTTTTTTAAATATTCTTATCCTTGATTTAATATATATTAATCTCTATCAGAAACCTGTAGGATTATCTCTGATATACCTAGCTTTGTTCAGCTCTTAAATATAGCATTTTCTTTTCATGACTTTAGCAGAGATAGAAATTCATATTTAATTAAAGTATGAATTTTGTTTATGAATTTAAAATAAAAGTAGCAGAGATAGATTTTTCAATTAGACATATGCATTGGATATATTGGAAAATTATTTAGAATTCAATTTTTAATGACAATGGTGGATTATTTGAGGTCTAAGAAAGCACTTAAAAGGGGAACTAAGAAGAAAAAGAGAAGGAAGAAAGGAAAAGGAAGTAGAAGAATGGAAGGTAGAGGGAGGAAAGGAAGAGAATGAAGGAAAGGATAGAAAGAGATAGAAAACAGGGAAGGAATAAAAGGAGGGGGAAAAGTAAGGGAAGGGGCAGGGAGATTCCTTACAGAATCAAGTCCACTTCTATATAGAAAGAATTTCAACTTCTGTGATAACTAGTATGGTTGTTCATTGCATCCATTTCAAGACACTGATCTGGAGTCCATCCATTTCTTGTTTGATTGATCAGGTCATGAACAAATGTTATTGTTTTCAACAATATTCATTTTTGATAGAAAGCACATTATTATTGAAATTCTTGATATTCTTTCTTAAAGTTGAATATATTTATACCCTATGATCCAGTAATTACATATATAAGTAAATACTACATTAAGTTTAGTCACTTAAGAGAAATGTATCCACATCAATAGCAGTACTAATATTTATAATGAAAAAAAACTGGGTTGCTCAATAATGAGATACTGATTAAATACTTTTTAAAAAATATCTTTATTTAAATATCTTGATTACAAACTTGATTGTTAGTTGGGTTTCAGTCATGTAAAGGACACCCCCCTTCATCAGTGCAACCTTCCCATCACCAATGTCCCAAATCTCCCTCCTCCCCACCACACCCCCACTAGTACTCTATCTATACAAGCTTTCTACTTCCCTCGTACATTCACATTGTTCTGATAGTTCTCAATGTAGTTATTTCTTTATCTGCACTCATCACTTCGTGCTTCATGTAGTGACCAAGAGCCCAGTATATTTTTCTAATTTTTATCTAGCATCTAAAAACATTTTAGATTCATCTTGACAATGAAATATTCAAGGAGGAGTTAGAAGTTGAGAAAAAAATGAGAGTGAAAATGCTAAAGAGATAGAACTGATATGGGAGATAGTAAAAGTATTTGGAATTGGATTATTTTAAATATAATTTTAAGGAGTTATCAAAATTTTGACACTTGGAATGCTAAAGTTTAATGGAAGTATGCTTTGCACTGAAGATTTAGCATTTAAATATTCATTTCCCTTTGAAAATATGGCCTGCTTGTTAAAATTTGAGGCTTACAAGATATAAATAAATAATTGTGAGCAGTAATTATGCTTACAAACCTTTCTGAACAGAGAGAGAATAACTCATGGATAAAGGGTCTAATGATTAGAAAATTCTAAACTCCAAGTTCTTTTGTAAATCTTATGATTTGGTTTAGAAGCAAATGTAATTGTTTCTTGTAATCTAGAATGCTGTTTTGAAATAAAAAAATAAAACAAAATAAAACAAAAGGCAAATGGTGCTTGAAAATAAATTCTCTATGAAAGAATCTGCAACTCTTTTTATATGAGAAAAGTTTTCATTACCAGTGAGATAGAAAACATCTTGACTTTATTTTCTTTGCAATTCACTCCAACTCAGGATTTCCAATGCCATTTTATGTTCTTTCTTCTTTATTGAAAAAAATGGGTATAAGTTCATTGGATTTTATCTTTCTTGAAAATTTGTCCTTTGTTCCTTGTCATTTGTTCCTGAATAATTTCTTGAAGCTTTCTTTGAACATAAGTTTTATCTTGTATTAATAAATAATCATCTGGATTAAAAGTTTGACATTTAAATAAAATGTATTGGAATGAGCCTTTTTTTTACCCTAAAAGTTGATGAAATAATAAGTGCTGATACAATATTAGTATAATTAAAATATATAACATTGTATAAATTATAATTTTATATTTATTTTATAAAATAATTTTATCACATAAAATAATGGCACAATTATTATTAATGGAATATTAATATAATTCCAGTTTAATACTAAAATGAGATTGTTGAGCATTACTTACCCCTTTGTGGTTTTTTTTGGGGGGGTTGGGTCACACCAGGCAGCACTCAGGGGTTACTCCTGGCTCTATGCTCAGAAATCGCTCGGGGGACCATATGGGATGTTAGGATTCGAACCACTGACCTTCTGCCTGCAAGGCAAATGCTTTAACTCCATGCTATTTCTCTGGCACCCCCTTTGTTGTTTTTTATTGATTAATTGTCTATATATATTTAAGTTAAAATGTAACAATAACAAATGTCTTTTTTCATTTTAATTCAATTATTATTATTATTTTTGCCCCACCACCTGCAGTTCCTCTTTTATCATTTTTAAATGAAACTGTCTCCATAAACTAGTTTCTGGTTTTGAATTATTTTAATACTTGTAAATATATTTTATAATAACTTTAATATTTACTTTTAAATTTTAACAGATTCTTCCTGCATGGAAAAACTACTTTCAAAAGATTGGAAGGAAAAAATGGAAAGACTAAATACCAGTGAGCTTCTTGGAGAAATTAAAGGTACACACAGTATATAAAATTTTAAATATATTAATGTAGATATCTTATTTTATGACACATTTTATGATTTTGTATATGTGAATATTAGATTCTCATTTCATTATATTTTATAAAGGAGAGGGCAACAGAATAATTTAACATTGAAAATTTATTCTTTATAATACAGACAGAATGGATGTCATATCCTCCATATTAGTTTAGTTACATAATTTATAGGAAAGACTTATTAATTTATTTAATAAAGCAAATTATGCAAAGTTTATGTGTAACATATATAGTTCATAAATAAGTATGTAAAGTCTAGTAAAGAGATCTAAAGATGAATAACAAATTATGGAAAATTTTAGTCCTTCCTATTGAAAGTGTAGTAATAGTTTAATTCATTACTAAAATTATTAAGTAAAATTTTTTCTGATCAAAAATGTCAACTGTATGAAATATAGAAGGCATATATATATATATATATATAGAGAGAGAGAGAGTGAGCTATATGTAATGATTTAGGGTAGAATCTAAAGCCTATGTACCTTGTTCCAACTCTTGGTGTTTTATTTGATGAATCATTTTGAACTTTTCTAATTCCTTCTATACAAAACAGAAATAGTAACAGTATGTTCATTAGGAGAGCTAGTTAACATATGTACACCCTTTAGAATGGTCCCTATACATTAAAGAGGGAAAGAGGAGGCTATTTCTGTTAATGTCTCTCTAGTCATAAATGGATAAATCTTTTTTTTTTAATAATTTTTATTTTGACCAAAGTGGATTACAAATCTTTCAAATAAATGGAGAAATCTTAAAGGGATTCCACATCATTTTACTTTATATGAGCATTGAATCCAATGAGGATGAACATCTTATTTTTGAGGATAAATGGTTGATATTTTGAAACATATTAATATATCAGCCATTTCAATTCTTAAGAGTGAAGTTATCCTAAGTATTCCATCTTTCCATACTCTCTAGATGATCCATTTTTGGAGATAAAGTGCTCTATTAGTTTTAGGTATCATGAATGGACTCATGATCATTAATGAAAAATAATACATTGTCACTTAGAGAGTCATCTCTGGCATTTATTAAACAATGGGAAATTTAATACATTAGTTTCTGGATTTATAGAAGCTAGATTCAGGTGTAAGTTCTTAATTGATAAAGTGCCATTTAGAATTAAAATTTGCCAATAGCCTTATTAAGCTTTCTGAAATTCTGAAATGCAGAGAACTTTCGGAAATACAGAAAACTTTCAGAAATATAGAAAACTGTCTGATGTTTAAGCATGTATTTCTCAAGAGAAAAGAAATCATTTCTTTCCTCATGATTAATTAGCAAGTTGTAGAATCAAAATCATAAATGAAAACAGAATATTATTTTGAATTTCACTGCTTCTGTTTTATACTCATAAAGGCCATTTGCTATTTTGGAGGGGAAAAAACCGTCAACTAATAACTTGACAGATAGAAAGAAAGTCATTAGTGACATATTCTCTTTCCAGCTGCAATAACATGTTATGTGCTACTTTGCACGTCATTCTGTATTTTCTTCTCTTTCCAAAGTCATTGGTTTTATTACAGTGTGAACAGAAATGGTTTATGCAAAGACAAGCTTTTACCAGTATGAATTATGGGGTCTTTCTGTCTTTTGGTAATGTGGAAGTTAGCAATAGTATGTTATGATTCAGCATAATTTTATGCTTTTTTGGTTATCTTCCTCTTTTGATTTTTAAATTTATAACTATGAATTTAAAGTGCAAAATCTTGCCAGTGCTAATCAAAATTCACTAACTTTAAAATTAAAAAAAATTATAAAAAATTAGGCTTTTTAGATTTCTGGATTCTGTATGTGATAAATGAATTTTCATTTGCCTTTCTTAGTTTAATGTCATAGAAAATAAATTAATTTTTCTAAATTTTTAATTTTTGTTTTCTCTGCTTAAACCAGACTTTTATTACATTCTAATATCTTGCTACATAGTTTACAGAAAGTTAAAAATTACATGCTTTTATAATTATTAATGAAATAAAATTAAAGTAGTATTCAAAATTAAAGGTTTTATTCAACTACTATAAAAACTCAACTTGCAGTTTTAGTCTGGGTGAGGTTTTAGTCTGCTACTAGCCACTTTTATTAATTATAATAATTTTTAATTTTAAGATGATTTAAATAAGTATACAATATTACTCAGTGTAGAGTTTGACAAATTAACAAAAACTATTACTACAGTGAGTTAAGTACTATCTTCTAAGCATACATAATACATACATGTAATTGTCATCTACAATTAATAGCTCTTTATTTAACTTATAGCAAATTTACAGTATTTATTTTTAAAATACATATATAAATTGAACATTGCACTTTAATTATATTTCTTTTATATTTTATTATTTTGATATTAATATCTGCTCCAGAACATTTTGCCTTTTTTTTTTTAACAGAAGTATCTACAAGTATTCTCTTGTCCCCAACAATTATTGCTTAGATTTACTTTGCCAGTTTGGTAGAAGAAAAATGTATCATTGTTGATTTAGTCTTAATTAAAACTTTGACATTTTTTGAGGAGTTTTAATAGATTTTTTATTTAACCTTTTCTTTTGTAGCATATGTGTCTACTTTGATGCATGTGTTTCCCTTAAAAGTTGTCTCATTTTTCTGGTTGTTGTTATTGTTCTTGTTGTTTTGAGGGGACAGTGCAGCATACCATCAAGAGCCCAGGACATACTTCTGGATCTGTATTCAGGGGTTATTCCTTACAGGGCTTGGTGGATCTTAAAGTGTAGTGGAAATCAAACTCTACATGTCACCTACTTGTAGTAGTTTCTCTAATAGTTCTTCTGATAGAAAAAGTCAATTGCTAATTTATTGGTCATGTTTTTCTGTCATATTGCATTTTGTTGTCTGTTGGATTTTGTTGTATAGTTGTCTTTGTTGGAGGAGTTTAGTGGGAGTTGTCATAAATTGAAGTCAGTACATTTAAATAAATGGAAGCAGTTCTATGGACTATCGATGATGTAAGCTATTCTTGGTGAGAAAAAAAATTCCTTAGCCCCAGTATATATCAAGAGTAGAGTAAATGCCTTGTATAGATGCAGTACTGACTTCAATCTGTGACAACTCCCACTAAACTCCTTTTGAATGAGTATTTTTCTGTCATGGTATTAGATGTCCTAAAGTGGTATTGCTTTGAGGATCATTGACAATTTAATTCCAAGTTTACTGATAAATTTCCATACTGTTTTCCATAGGTGTTGTACCACACAATATTCCCATTAGCAGTTGTTTTCTTTTGAGGATTTATTTAAAAATTCCTCTGATTCTATTAGTTATATCCTGCTGAACTTTCTATCATATAATTGATCATATTTTCATCCATTGTATTTCATTTCAACTAATGATATAAGTTAGCTATTCTCAAGCAGTTAATTAAATATCTGTATCAGTTATTAATAATTTATCTTATATTTTTATTGGGACTAACATATTTAATATAGCTCATAGTATATTTGAAATCATTCCTGTTTTTGGTTCTGTTCCATTGTTTTTTCAATATTAACCTTTATGCATATACTGCAATATCAATACTTCCTTTTTTGCAAAGTATTACATGATCACATTTATAATTTTCTTTAAACTATTTTATACTTCTCTAAAGCTTATTCTAAAGATATTACATTTATTTATATAAAATACAGAGGTATGTGGTTTCTTGGCAGTATTGAATATTTTCTTTCAAAATCTTTTATTGCTAAATAAATTCCCTTTATTTTCAATATTTATATTTAACATAGACAATATCTCACTTTATGATTTATCTATAAAGCTTCCTATCTATCTATCTATCTATCTATCTATCTATCTATCTATCTATCTATCTATCTATCTATCTATCATCTATCTATCTATCTATCTATCTATCTATCTATCTATCTATCTATCTATCTATCTATCATCTATCTATCTATCTATCTATCTATCTATCTATCATCTATCATCTATCTATCATCTATCTATCTATCATCTATCTATCTATCATCTATCTATCTATCTATCTATCTATCTATCTATCTATCTATCTATCTATCTATCTATCTATCTATCTAGGTTTTTCACCCAGAAGCACGCAGGGGTTACTCCTGGTTCTGTACTCAGAAATCACTCCTTACAAGGTTTGGGATGGGATGAACTTGGGTTGGTTGAACATGTTTGCATGTTTGAATGCAAGGCAAACATCCTAATTGCTATACTATTGTTCTGGTCTTATAAAGCTTAATATTTTTTGCTTTATCATTTTTTTTGTTTTTTTTGGGCTACACCCAGTGACACCCAGGGTTATATGCTCAGAAATTGCTCCTGGCCTGGGGATCCATATGGGATGACTGGGTGATCCAACCATGGTCTGTCCTAGGGCGTGCAAGACAAACACCCTACTGCTTGTGTCACTGCTCTAGCCCCTTCTTTATCATCTTAATGAAATGTTCTTCATTTAATGTTCCTTTTTGTTACTAAATTAAGAATCCTCATTTTTTTGTTTATGATAGTTCATTTTATAATCTCACTATTGAACTTGTTAGCTTTTTTGCCATTAGCTATCTGATAGGTTTTCTTCTCTGACTTGGCAGTGATAGATCTCTCTTTGTTCCACCTCTATTTCACTGTCTAAAATGTCAAGAATAATTTTGAACAATGGCAATGATTGGAAGTATTCTGCATAATTTTTAATTTATCAAATTTATTTAACTATATCACCATAAAGTATTATATTGACTTGATTTATGATATTTATCATAAAAATGGCTCTAGTTATAGTTTATTAGAAATTTCTATTAGAAATTGTGTTTTGTTTTATGTCATATGTTTATGTTTAAATATACTAATTAAAGAATACCTTATTAATTATTAGTAAAATAATAATGTAAAACTTTAATAATTAACACTACTAGTAATTATTATAATAAAACAATACATTATTTTAATGTATTACAGTATTTTATTGAGACATTGTACTGTTTAATAAGAATTCAGATTCGTTTTTACTTTTCTTTATATTCATTCTAGAGTAAATCTTAGTTTAATTGAAAACTTTCTTGACTTACTATATTGAATTTTAAAATATTGAGCAGATATGATGTGAATCACTTATTCTTAGAAATTCTAAGAATTTACACGTATGCCTAAAGTTTTGTTTTGTTTTGTTTTTTTTGAATTTGGGTCCCACTCAGCAGTGCTCAGGGGTTACTCTTGGCTCTGTGCTCAGAAATTGCTCCTGCAGGCACAGGAGACCATATGGGATGCCGTGATTCGAACCACTATTTATTCTGGATTGGCTGTGTGCAAGGCTAACACCCTACCACTGTGCTATCTCTCCAGCCCTGCTTAGAGTTTTTTGTTATTATTTTCTACTTATCTCTTTCTTGAGATAGTTTAAAATATTTCTCTAATTTCTAGAAAAACATCCTAAAATTTGTTATGAGATTTTCAAATATATTATTATTAATATATTTTTAATTTTAATATGATTTAAAAATAATTTAATATATATATTTTTATTTGATAATATAATTTTAATATATTTTCATTAATATATTTTTAATTTTTCTTACATTTCTTTATAAATTTTCCGTGTTTCTTTTCATCTTTTTGCCTCTAAATTTTACTTGCCAATGTTTATCTCTTACATCTTCTCCCAGTTTCATACCTCAAAAGGATATCATTTTGAATCTGTTGATTTTGAAATTTTTCAGTATGCAACTACTTAATCTTAAGTTTACCTTTGTTATCTATCCCTTTATTTTTTTTTCTTTTATTTGTTTCTTGATATTCTCTAGTGTCTTAAATTGAATGTTTCAAAGGGACAGAGAGATAGCTCAGATATCTGAGTGCATGCCTAGCATACTATGCCCTTAAGTTTCATCCCAAGAGCCACAGCAATGTAAGAGTGGCACTGGTGGCTCCTAGTTTCATTGCACTTGAATAGCATCACTATGCATGAGCATTGAATTTTTTGGCTTGCAATAGCAGGTTAGAGGACCATTAGGACCACTCAGGAGTATATAGGAGACCCTTTCTACAAAAGAACATTTGTAATTTAATATTAAGGACTTTAGCCATAAATATATTTGTAGAATGGTATATACATCTCAAACAGGGGATCTTTTCAAATTTCCAGTCATATTCTACATAGCCATTATTTATGTAAGTTTAACTCACTTAAAGCTCGTTAGCAGTCTTAATTAAAATTATTTAATTTAATTTAATTTTATCTTAGGCACCTGGTTTATTAAACTATAATTAGTAGGGCTTAAAAAATCCATCTCCTTATTCCCATAAAGTGTCTGTTTTCCCTTTCCCCTTTTCCCCCCTGCCAGCTCATGGTAAACTTCCTACTAAAGATCAGCTTTCCTTTTCTGTGGGTACATGCTATTTTCCAGCTATGTTTCTTTATATCCCACACATGAGAGAAATTATTCTGTTTGTTCCTCTCAACTAATTTCACTCAGCATTATACTTTGCAGATCCATCCTCATAACAAATTGATTTTATTTTTTTTCTTAGAGCTGTATAGTATTCCATTGTGTACATGTGTTATAGTTTATTTAGTCATCTGTTCTTGGACTTGTTCAACTGTTCTTGGGTTGTTTCCAACATTTGGATAATATAAATAATGCTACAATGAATTAAAAAAGTTCAAATGTATTGTATTTTTTGATATTTTCTTTTACTTGGGATAGAAGCCAATAGATGGAGATTTTACATCTTTTGGATTTAACAGTTTTACAATGGAGGAAAGGAGAAAAATATTGTCTGTAGTGCTACCATTGTAAAATTCTTAGTGAGTTAGAGTCAGAGAGATAATAGGAGTGTGTAGTAAGATATAAGTAGTATTGAAAAATAAATTTTAACTTATTGGGTTTCCTATTTTTATAAATTAAGACACTATATTAAGTTACTTTTTAAATTTTATCTAAAATAATAGTGCCTTCAAATAAGTATCTAAATGAAGTAAATCAGTATTAATGAAATGCTTTCTTAGTTGAAATATTGCCAAGTTTTTGGATCACATATTTTCAATGAATCCATATTTGAGTTTTATCTTACATACTCTAAGACAGAAAATTTCACCCCCAACTTTCCATCATTTTCCCACTGATATGTTCCTTTCCAGTATTATTATTATTATTACTATTATTATTATTATTTTGGTTTTGGGGTCACACTGGGCATGCTCAGGGGTTACTCTGGGCTCTATGCTCAGAAATCGCTCCTGGCAGGCTTGGGGGACCATATGGGATGCCGGGATTTGAACCACTGACCTTCTATATGTAAGGAAAACGCCTTACCTCCATGCTGTCTCGCCAGCCCCTTCAGTAGTATTTTAATTGAGCATCTGAGCATATTAAATGGTGTACATTTAATATTAATAAATTCAAGTCAGAATTTAATCCAGTTTGACATTATTGCAACATTATTGTTGAATCACTTCATTTAAGAATTTAAATTAAATATGGCATAAAATGGTTTGAGTTCTGTTTTAGTTTGATTAGCATATAAAGTATTATGTTCTAATTAGGTTACTATATTGTTAAGATGTCAGTTGTAAAATAAGAATTTGTCAAATGAGGCTAAAATGTGAAGTTTTTAAAATATTTAACACGAATATTAAACACTTAACATGAATATTAAATAGAAGGTTTCTTTGTGTATATTTGAAGTTTTATTGAATAATAGAGGATAAAAATAATTTCATATTGGGGTTAAAGGGACAGATATTATACTCTGTTTTTTAAAATATATTTTTATTTAAGTAACATGATCATAGTTGGAGATATTATACTCTCAAGATACTCAGAAGCCTAGAAACAGTATTAACCATCTGACAGTGATACATTTGCACTGTATCTTGAGTATAGGTGTTCAAAATATTTGTTGAGGGGCAAGAGTGATATAGCTGAAAGAGCTAGACTGCACCATTTGTTTGGTGGAGGCCCAACGTCACCCCTGGAATTGTACGGTTCCCCAACTACTGCTGGGAATGACCCCCAAGCAATGAACCTGCATTAACCTCCAATAATCACCAAGTATGAGCCAAGTTAAAAATACTTGCCAAATGAATAAAATAAAATAAAATAAATAAAAATTTTGGAAATTTTTCTTTTATTTTTAAAATATGGAGTAGGACACTGGTCTATGCTGCTGGATATTAGAAATGGTTCAGCCATATAAACACTTTACCTCCCTACGATCTCTTTGACACCATCTGTAGAAAATTTTAAATGAAGAGATAGAAATATGTTATCCCTATTGCGGTGGAGTGTTAATTTTTAGGACCTTTAAAGTTCTTCTAGACTCAGGGGTCCTCAAACTTTTTAAACAGGGGCCCAGTTCACTGTCCCTCAGACCATTGGAGAGCCAGACTATAGTAAAAACAAAAATTACTAACAAATTCCTATGCACACTGCATACATCTTATTTTGATGTGAAGAAACAAAACGGAACAAATACAATATGTGGCCCACGGGCCGTAGTTTGAGGACCACTGTTAATCTAGATTAATATTAAGGCTTACTTGTTAATTATTATTTGAGGAAGGTAGCTTCCTTTTCAGCTTACTTAGAAAGATGTGATGGGAGAGAAAGGACAAGGCTTCTCCAGAGTGGGAAAAAAGCAAAGAGACACAGAGACATGCAAGTGAGACATGTGTTCAGGAAGATTATAGGCTTGAAGATCATTGTATTTTTTATTTATAAGACCGACTTCCAATAAATAATGTAAATAATTTGAGAAGATGCTTTATTATGGAAAAAAGACACATTAACCAAAATATATACAATACTTTATTGGATTATGATAGCAACACTGAGAAAAACGGCGCCAGCATTACATGTAATTAAAATAAGTGAGAGAAGGACTCACTCAGAATAGTTGTGAAAAAGATCTTAAGCACCTTAAGAAACTATTTTCAGTCATAAAATTCTGCAGTGAAGACAAGCAATGTAGACTTCTGGGATGTTTCTTCCACCACACACAAGCAACCAAATTATTTCCCCTTTTACCTTTGCTTTATGTGAGTTTGTATAGAAAAGCCAGTTGAATTTAGTTCTCTACCGCTGATGATCTAGTACAGTTGGTATGGTGTTTGCTTTGCTTGCAATCAGTGACATATGGTCTCCTGAGCCCTGCTAGGAATGATCCCTGAGCACAGAGCGAGGAGCACTACTACTGTTGTGTAGTCACCAAACAAAACAAAAAGATTATTGTTTTTCTCTAGTAGTATTGCTCTTAATTTATACCCAGGTGAGAGGAGCGCAGTAATATAGTGGAAAAATACAAATTAAAGCAGAAAGGCTGGTAGGAACCTTACCCATTTATATGTTTGAGTTGTGCCAAAGAAATGAGGTTGCAAGGTTATTTAAAGTTATGAAACATTTATAAATGCAATAGTGGCATACTAAATGAGATCTAGAGAATTAGGATTTATCTTCTGTAACGATGGATGGGTATAACTTTCTGTGGTTTATGAAAGAAAATCTTCGTTAGCCTTCCTGTCTTAACACACATACCCCTCAGTGCTGTAGCTGGCTTCTCCTCCTTGGTGTGAAGGAGCTTCCCTGGGCAGTGTGCCAGAGAAACAGTAATGTTGGTTGTTTGAGTTAGCACAAACTGTGCTTGTGTTTGTCAAACATGCAAATGATAAAAGAGACCAAAAATAATTATGTGACATGAACCAAATAAGGAAAATAGTGTTTTCCTTCCTTGGTCATTTATAATTAATTATTTAAATATTTACATTTAGAGATTAAGGTATATTTGCTTGTAGGTGTACTCTCTCGTAGAGAAGTGACAATCTCTCTCATTGGTAAAAAAAAAGTGTTTAAGCAAATGCTTTCAAATGACAAATTCTCTAAATTATTTTCAGTATTTTCAGATTCACTGTCAAAACACAATTCTTCTTACTCAATTAATTCAATGTATTCTTCCTATTCAATTAATATGTCTGAGAGGTTTGTTCCAGAACATAAATATTACTATGATACTATACTATTAAAGATTTTAGTCATTGCTTCAGTTACTTTCTTACTTTTGTAAATGTGGAAAGTAAAGTGAGGGACAATATTGCATTAAACAATACAAGCACATTACAGTTTTGCATATTACAGTATATGCACCAAGTACCTATTCTATTAAAATGTGATTTTGCTCTAATATTGCTACCATGTGCCACTAATGAGAATCTGGTTTCATTTTTAGACTTGATTACAGACATTATTTGAAGAAGAAAAACACAAGAACACAAAAGTGTTTTTGTTTGTTTATTTTTAGTGCACAGTTGTTCTTCAAAGATCCAACAGTGTAGCTTCATCTTGAAGTAAGTTAAGTGATGTTAATATTATTAAAGCCACAGAATGGATCAAGCAGCATTTCCTTAGTACTTTTGTTCTGTATCATAAAGTACTTTGTACCTATTCTTTTCCCTAGTTTGTTATCTTTTATAGTAAGAACCTAAACACCTGAGTGCTCCATTTGCTATCCCATTTATAGAATGCTCTGCTGCAGGAATAGTGATTTAGAATATTTGGTGTTTTCTTTTGTAAGCAATCCCAAGCCTTTCATATTTTTCAAGAGCTATGACCACACAAGTTACATATTTCTTTATAAATAAAATTTTTCTTAACTTTTCTTTTACAAATTAGTAGTGATCTCTTCAACTGAAGGAATCTTAAATAAAACTGGAAATGTTTAGAGGTGTCATCTTTCACTTTTCAACTTCTGTAAAATCAGCAAAGTTCACATACCTACTTAGACTTACTGTCTAATTAGAAAAGGATGAATAATAATCTCTATTAGTGTTTTGATTTCATTTATTTTGAAGCAATTAAAATCTTAATTATAAAAAAATATCCTATTCTATAGACTACTGTGGCCATGATGAGGGCACAAGTATTATTTTCTCACTTCACTGTTTGTATTACTCTATTTATAAAACTGATTGTTGCAGAACTTCAGAATAGCATCCAAGATTATCGAAAAAGTAAAGCTGAAGGATTTTTTTATATTATGTAATCCTACTTATTATTTTACACACAGAGCCACAATATCTAGAGGAAAATAAGTTACAGTTCTAAATCACTAGTATATTATTGCTAGGAAACAGTATTTTTATCCAAAGTTTTTAGCCCATTTTCCTCATATTTTAATCTTGTAATCAATAGTGTGTAATTATTGCAACAACCATGAACTTCCTTAGCTAACAATAAAAGCCCATTCAGCTAGTTTTATAAATAATATGCATTATAATATGGCAACAGCCTTAGTTTTTTAATTATACCATTTCCCTCTAACGTAGACATTTCAAAGCTCTTCTTTGTATCCTCTGTTATAAACATCTTTTACTTCTTTTGAAGTCTGTGAAATCTACATACAAGCAATTAAAACCTTCCACCACTTGGGGTTGTAGATACAAGGTCTTCTTAATTAAAATTCAAACAAAAGCTACCGGCAAAAATTACTACTATATGATTAAGGTCTAAAGTATTATGATACATCAGAATCATTGTTAAGTGTTAGGATTAAAAGGAATCAATATGGTGGGGAAAAGATCAGTTAAATCTAATTAGTGAAATAAATGTTTATATAAAGGAAAATACTGAAGTTTAATAACAGTGTCTGATTATAAATATAACACTGGCTAAAATGGTTCTTTGTACATTGACTCCATAGTCATATTTTATTTTAATTTAATATAACATACTGTTACATTATATTAACTGTTCCAGTCATATATTCTCATTAAAATTTAAAAATATTTGGTTTAAAAAATTTATTGCAAAATATATTCATATATAAACGTCACCAATTATAAAATATTGATATGATTTTTTGGATCTATAATAAAATGTTATTTCTATTTTTAAGGAAAATTTTTACTAATACCTACAGTATTGTGTGGTTGGAAGTAAAGAATATCCAAATTATTCTTCCACAATTATGATTACATTAAATATGTGATAGTTTATTTGGTGACATATCGACATAAAAGAGTACATTTGGATATAATTCTTTTTTGTTGTTGTTGTTGTTTTTTGGTTTTTGGGTCACACCCGGCAGTGCTCAGGGGTTACTCCTGGCTCCATGCTCAGAAATTGCTCCTGGCAGGCACAGGGAACCATATGGGGCACCGGGATTCAAACCGATGACCTTTTGCATGAAAGGCAAACGCCTTACCTCCATGCTATCTCCCGGACCCCATTTGGATATAATTCTAAACAAGACATTACACTTTTTTCTTTCTGATTGCTATGATGAAAATAAACATTATAACCAGCATGGAGAAGAAAAACTATTACTAATTGCAGCTTAGATTTGAAGTAAAATGAAGGTCATAAGCAATTTCCTGGAAACCATTCATATTACTTACCAGGAAGTGGTAGCTAGCAGGACATCTGTAATCCTTCTGTGTGGAATTAGTGAAAACAGACTGGCGCTTTAATGATGTGTTAGATGTAGTCTGAGGGGATAACTTACTCTATCAAAGCAGCTAATATTCTTTGAAAGCAAATAATTTTTATTTTAATATTAATGTAAAATGCTCAAACTGAAAATAGCCTTTAACATCCCTTTATAAATCCATTATCCATTTATTCATCCATCCATCCATCCATCCATACATACATACATACATACATACATACATACATACATACACTCACACACAACTATAGTTTAGAGAAACAAAGCAAGATGGAAACTGTGACTCCACAAATTGAAAGAAAGTTCTCCCAGAACATGGATTGCTAATTATATGATACACTGAGTGGTGAATATAGTCTTATCTTTAGTAGAATTCTCTTATCTCAATAATGAGAACAAGAAAACTGAATGGGTCATAAGTAAAACTACTTTTCATAACATAAACTTAAGTCTGACTTAACTCTATATTATAGTGGGGGAAATGGGCCATTGATTTAGAGACTTTTAGTATTACTAATCCATTTTTACCTAAATTAGTAGCTGAGCTGACTTAATGAGAATAACATCTATCTATGAAACTATTAAGGGTGACAGTAAAACTAAGGAAAGCGTGTGTAATTATATATATATATACATATATATATACACAGAGATCTATGCTCCAATTGATGTAGAAAAAATTTTATATACAGAAAATTGCTGTAAAGTTTTTTTTATAATTAAAATAGCATTACATTACAGCATTATAAGTGTCAGGTGCGCATCATTAAAATCAACATGTGTATATATTAAGTTCACTGCTAAAAGTCCAATTCAAGGCAGTATATTTAATAAACTGTTAAGATATTGGCTCTGTAGTGGGAAATGAAAATTATGAAATAATCCTTGATTTTTTAATTTTTGTACCATATAACTTCCACTCTAGATACTTTCAATCAATTGTATGCATTGATTTTTTAATAAAAATGTTAATTTTCATTCCAGAAATATAGTATAGTGGGTAAGGGAGTTGATTTGCATGTGACTGACATGGATTTGATCCACAACACAAGATATTGTCCCCTGAGCTCTCCAAGAGTGGCTGATCCTTAAGCAAACCAAAAACAACAAAATTAGTTTCCTTCCTTCCTTCCTTCCTTCCTTCCTTC